>OX453281.1:27103838-27213838 GCA_949710005.1 Ricordea florida | reverse complement strand
ATTTCCAGCAATTCCGCAGTGAAAAAAGGAAGTTTCTCGTATACATCAACATACCCGCAACCGTGAAGTAGTTTAAAAGAGGTAGATATAATAAAACTCTTCAAAATACGAACGGAGGATAAAAAATTCGATAAAATTCAAGAGCCAAATTTATGCAGCCACCCGGGCGCAATACAAAGACAATATTTCAATACAGGTGTAGCTTTTGTCTTAGCGTTTTAAAGTAATTAAGTTACACTTGTTACCTAGGATTTCTAGCTTGTCTCTACAACACTTACAGACTATGTAGATCAAACAGTCACCAGTAGCAATATTATTAAAGAAATAGAAAACATTTTCTGTGTTTCTATAGAGTATAAGAGTGGAAGTTTTGGGAGAACGAGAAATGCTGTGGGAACATGATGAGATAGATGAGTGTTTCCACAGCTTTTTCGAGTTCTTGCAAACTTTCAAGAATGTTTCTATAAATTGATAGAAACACGAAGAAAATGTTTTCTATTTCTTTTGGAAAAAAGCCCAATGCCCGTGATTATGACAACTTTTTGGTGTTTTTATCGAGTTATAGAAACATGATTTTTAACCAGTCCGTGCACATATTTTCCTTGGGATATTTTCTAATAGTAATTAATCCAAATTACACAGGGAGGGAGGAAAAATGGGCCAGGGAATGAGAGAGAGAGAGACTCCATGTTTTACTCATGTATAAAGAGTCCTGTTTATTATTTATTAGAGCCTATGGGCAATCTACCAACCAATCTAGACATCGTAGGTTTTGTAACTACTCTTGTTTAGGATCATAACCAGATTCTGGGATAAGTGAGCACAATAACCTCATCTAAAATTTACAAACCGTCAAGTTTTGGAGACAACAATTAAAAACATATTGAATAAAGATGAAATTAGTTCGCATGTTGTCCTGTGCTCATTTCAGATTGTGCCAAAGTTTGAATTCTATTGCAACTGATCATTATTATACCTATCATTTAATGTCTGTAATTGAGAATGCAGGGACTATTCTGCCATAGTTAGTCATCTGATTAATAGAAGTAAAAGTTTGATTGTGCAATTGCATCTGATTACCTCCTGATCAAGTTGACCTTCCTGGAACATAGACCTTTGAATTGAGAGGCCAGTGTGTGTAATCAAATGGTCATGAGTAAAATCAGGGGATAATTTCACATGTGTTTTGTCTAAATTCTAATAATATTCTTAGCCATAAGGCCAGGGAAATTATTAGATTTTGGACAAAATGCAAGTGAAATTATTCTCTAATTTCACAAGTATACAATTTGATTAATTAAACATCATGGGTGACAAATTACTCCTTAATGGTCAAATTTAGATGCCATTTTTGGCACCGTAGAGGAAGTTACCATAACAACATTGTAATTTCACATCTGAAATGATAAATTTACATTGAAATTTCATGCCATTATACTACTACATGAGAAATTTCTGTAATTTGATTGGCTAAGAGCAGTGGTATTTCAGCTTAATTTAAAATACCTACATGTGAAAATCACAAACCTTTTGCAAGTAGTAGGCAACAAATAATAGCATGATTTGTACGTGATATTTGGCATAAATACCACTCAAGATATTTCAAAATTGTCTCAAATTTCACTTGCCTAACAGCTCTTGAAATTACATACAACAATTTTGAAATATCCCTTGTGGTATTTATACCAAACATCACTACAAACCATGCTATCAAATAGTTTATATTTTTAATTTTATTGTCTACATAGTTTTTAAATTTTACAGTCTAGCTTAGATAATCATATTTAAATTTTTTATATTGTAATTTTTAGAATACACGTTCACTTTTAAACGAGCCCCTGGCTCATTGGTGATATGTGTTTAAATAAAGTACTACTACTACTACTACTACTACTGCTATTATCTATACAAATTAAGAGTAATTTGTCACCCATGATATAAATTAAATTATTATATTCTGACATTGTTTTAGCACACTCCTCTCAACTAAATGATCTCGTTCTCAGCGTGTAAGTAAACGTGAGCCCCCTCTACATATACACAATTTGGATTCCCTATTTCTTGAGCTATAGTACCTTTTTGCCTCTGACCAACTCGCAGCTGACATTTGTTTGCGTCACGTGACCATACTAGGGATTTATATGTCTGGAATCGATGGCGCCAGTGTCAAACGCTTCCAAGACGCTAAACTGAAGTGGGGAAATTTATGCCAGATGTATTATATGATGATATACTAGGTGCTACCTGCAACTTCTCCAGCTGGTGGAAATTGAATATGTGTGCACAACGATCCCCGAGCAGAACCAATAGGGTAATTTCAGAGACGGTTCGCGAGCTTTATGCCTGTTTTGACAGGCTTCTTAACAACGAAGACCGAACGTTCTTAATTCAATCCCTTAACCAATATCAAAGAGAGAGAAGTATCAAAAAACTTGTGGCAACGCTCAAGTCGGTATTAGACAGTCCGGTGGATAGGAGAGAAGTATATCCATATCTGTATCGAATTATTCCTCATAATCATAAGGACCTGTTTCAAACACTATGGTATCAAGATAGCGAATTCCGCGAGCGCTCTAGATCGGCAGTGTCGCGGGTAACACGGAAAACGGATCTTCGACGGTTGCCATCATCTTCATCCAGTCTACCTGAAAAGCTTAATCTTTACCCTTCAGATTCTGGAATAGATATATCCAGTTCGACACAACCGCCGGATAAACACCCCGTGAAACGTTTGACCTTGAAGCGTTTTGCTTCGTCAAGTGGAGGATTTGGGTTTTGTATTCGTGGAGGAATCGAACACGGCGTGGGTTTGTATGTTTCCTCGGTAGATGAAAACTCTGTGGCGGAAAATGGGGGGCTGTTGCCGGGAGATCATTTATTGATGGTTAATGACGCTAAATTTGATGGTCTTACCCATGCACAAGCTGTGAAGGTTTGTAGTGACTGTCGCTTTCATGTGCGCGTTGCTATAATATTTACCTGCTCAATTGCGTCTTACCTGTAGTTGTTTGTACCGCAGTCATTATTGTTTTCATAAGTAAGATTTATCAGAAGAAGAAGAAACCTATAAGTGTCCATGATGCAAAATAAAACCCCAATTTGTTGAAAGTTCCAGAAATTCTACATCTGTTTTTGTACGTGTCTGTGGACGTACGCGATTGTTTTGGTCTTTGCTTCGCTGAATCCACAGCTGAGAGCATATTAATGATCAATCGTGTACACTTTGTATACTGAGCGTTTGCCATCTTTCGAACCGAGTTCATCTTATGTTTTTGCCTTCTTTATTGTACGTGAGTGAACGGTCGCATGGTATTGAAATGTGCGCTGTTTGTTAATTAGATCTCAAAGATGCCTTTTCGCGTTGCTACGTCCTGTGCCAACTTGCGTATAGTTATTCTATTGTTTGTTACTGTGTTGTAGATTGATGGCATTTATTTTGGTGTTTGTGTTGCGTTTAACGGCACTTAAGTTTTGGAGAACTAAAATACACATAAAAGAGTCCTCTGTTCACGATAATGTACCATAACAGTTTTGATGTAGGCTCTTACAATTTTCTTGATAAAATGGCATACATTATTAAAACAAGACAAAAGAAATAATTGCAGATAACATTTGTTTATAACTCAGTGCAGTTTTTGTCGAGCGATAGCTTTTCGAAGTGACTCCTGGCGAAAAGCCTGCGATACGTGAAAGTTTCGGTAAACAGAGCATCTTCTACTAACGCTTTTACACTAAGAAATAAGTAAAGTTAAACAGTAGTAAAATAATTATAAAACTATCACTTCCCAGAAATATCGAGCTTATAATCTTATTGTTAGTGTTAGTTGTATTGACTATTTGGGTTTTAAGTAAACAGAACACTGAAAATTAAAAAGCAGGACATTTATCCCTCTGCTTTATAACATGATGTAATCATTTGGGAGGACACTTGGAAAAAGCTTGCAAATCTCCCAGGTGTTATCGTGTTCTTAATTGAGGTAATGGTGGGTCATATATCCACGGTTAAGTCAATTGAAAAACCCAAATTTTAATTTAATATGCAGCCTTGTTATTTCACTATTATGTCCTTTTGCCATATAAAGTTATTAAAGAGAACATGCAAAATATCCCAGCTTATTACACTTCAAGTCCTTATGTGCCATAGAGCACTTAGCAGTTAGGTAATAGATATTACACTTTACATTTGCGTATTACGTTGCTTCTAGGGGAGGATGAGAAACATAAAATGGTCATACCGGAGGAATCAAATAATTTTCAATTTGTTTGCAGCCTTAAAATTTTACTTTCTGGACTATGAACTTTAAGATAAGCTCTAAGGAAACTTTGATTTAGAACATAACTTAATTTCTTGTCTGCTAGAACTTTTTGCAGAGTGTTTCTTAAAACTTATTTCAGTCATAAGAATGAATAAATGAAAAATCTGACAAATGCAAAGTTATCTGCATGGGTTAAGTGCCAAGTGTCAAGAACCTGTCATTCATGAATCATTTTATCCATTCAAATGAAACAAATTTTACTGGCTTTTTGTTTTGTCATGCACATGTAGCTTACGCTCACCATATGAAAAATAAGAAAGTTGCCACTTTCTGTTCTGTGGCTAAAAAATATAGATGCTTGATGACATATAAAATTCATTGGAATAATAAACTTCTTATTCTATGTTTTGCAAGATAATACACAAACAATTACTTATAATTGCTTGCATTTTCTTTCACCCTTGACGGGCTTGGAAAAATACAGTACTACGTAAGTCATAAAATATCCATGTGTATTATCTCACAAAACATCGAATGAGGTGTATGTATTCAGACTTGGACATAAGTGGCAGACAAAACCACCCTTATACTTGTTCAATTTTTTTTCTTCAATAATTTGTTATAGATAATTCAAAACAGCAAGAAGCTTCATCTAGTTGTGAGATCAGTGGGTCGCATTCCCAAGACATACTTTGCTGAAACAACTTGTAAGTGGGTGGATATCAGGGGTGGACTAACCTCCCCTCCCCTGGGTGTTGACTCCAATGGGCGAATCTTGACTGCTGATGGTATACACAAGAGTGATTTGAGACTGCTAGGTGACGATGATGAGCGCAAGGTTTGTAAATACAAAGGCATATATTTTACAATATTTTAATAAATCACTTTTTTGTGTTTCAATTTCCCTTTGATGTGTTGCCATACACAGGACCATGCAGGTTTTTTGGTCCTGCTCTGGCTGTCACGAACAGCCTTTATGTGGGGATTTTTCCATAATGTTATTCAGTAGAAGTGCGCACAGGGCCATACAGGTCATATGAGTAATGAATTAACATATTTCCTATTTATTTGAATTGAAAGGTAAATCTCTTAGTGGAAGATGGATCCGATCTTGGATTGATGATCCGTGGTGGGGCAGATTATGGCCTGGGAATCTATATTGCTGGAGTAGACCCAAATTGTATGGCTGAAAAAGCAGGTTTAAAGGTCAGTGCTGC
Source organism: Ricordea florida (assembly GCA_949710005.1). NCBI lineage: Eukaryota > Metazoa > Cnidaria > Anthozoa > Corallimorpharia > Ricordeidae > Ricordea > Ricordea florida. The sequence goes on along the minus strand of OX453281.1, from coordinate 27,208,365 downwards.
ATTTGTGTTGTTTTAAATTATCGTAACCACTATACAGCTGTAATAATAGAAATTTAATGGTCATGATTGTAATTTGTTTAATTTGTCAAATCACTTTTGAAAGGCTGGTGACCAGATTCTTGATGTGAATGGCCAAAGCTTTTTGAATATTACTCACAAGCAAGCAGTAAAGGTCTTGAAGTCCACAAAGAGTATGATCCTTACATTAAAGGACATTGGCAGGCTTCCATACACAAGGGTGACCCATGACAAGACTAGGTGGATAGAGAGGCCATTTTTGAATGGAAAAATACAAAGGTACATTTTCTTCAGTTTTTTGTTAACAAAATTAGGATGATTATATGTCAGACTTGACTCTCATCATTAGCAAAGTGTAACCAACTATTCAATGTTGATACAGTATTCCGTGTTATGATCTTGTCATCAGAGATGCTTGTTGTCATTATGAATCAGAATATTGAGAGTTTTACTTGGACTAATGAAAGCACCAGTATAAAAATCTTATTCCCTGTTTATGTTTCTTGCATCACTGAACTCTCCAACAGTTTTAAACTGGTCCCTAGTCGCAATTTAAAATTTTCACACTCTGTTGTCTGTTAATTTTTGTGGCTTTTCAGAGCCATTAAGTTATACAATAAATCACTTCTATGTTTAAAACCTTACTTCGTTTATAAACAAATGAGCTTAATATGTTAATTTGTTTTTGTAAAGTTAACATTTAAAAGAAGCTACAGTTAAGAATTCATTGGTAAAATATGTTCAGGGCATTTATAAAAATATAATTACACAAACTTAATTAATATTATATAATATAGTGGTATCTAGTTTTAGTAAGTTCATTTGTTACTGTAGCTTAACAAGGGAAGGCATAACAAAAGAAAATCCTTATTTTATGAAAATAAAAAACAATATTATGATAGCTTAGTGGCAGTATATGTATAGCGAACTTAGATAATATCATGGTGTTACTAGTTTTCTATTAGTTATTACTGGATAAAATTGACCAATATTAAAAAAACTTGTAATACAGGAATAGTATAAATATTATAAACAGTAAATATATCAACAGCCTAAAGGTATTCAGTTCACAAATTATGAAAATTATAAATGATTTAAGTAAGAGTACAAATGTAAAAACATATATGAATATTCATAAAATGCAAAATTAATACTAACTATATTACCCTGGCATGTACTTTTGTTTAAAATTCATAGTAACTGCAAAATGTGATTTCCAATTAATTAGATGCTCTAAATGAGGTTTCTTCATTGTAAATTAAGAATACATCACTACAATTTAGAAAAATCATATTTGTTATTGTTGGGTACAGTCTCAGCAAATAACAGATCAAAGTTAACATAATGTATATGTATGCAATATGCAACTTACTATTTCCAAGTTTGTGCAGTCTGTCTGTCCCTGTCCATCATGATCAGCAGTGCGTGAGTGGAATTACTCTTAACAAAATGTTTGAATATTTACATGTGCTCACAGCTGTATTTCTGTGCCCTTTACATTAATTTGTTTTGATGTGTTATTAGCGACAATGGCCCTGGTGTCACCCACATCACAGATATTGATGTTCATTCACCATTTGAACCTGGTGGACAGTCACTATCCTCTAGGTAGATTTACATCTTTGTCATCATACATACATAAGTACATATCACCAAATCATACCATTCTATAACACAGGGCTGTCACTAAGGGCCGGGGGCCGGGGGCCGGGGATTTCCCCCGGCTACTCGGAGCATGATCTCCAGCTACTTTCGTCATTAAATTAAACCAAGCGAGCACCCGAAAATTCTACATTAAAAAAAAAAGGATGTTCTGTGACCACTTACGGCTTCCCCGGCCACTAACGACAAACACCCAGCAACTAACGACAAACACCCGGCAACTAACGACAAACACCCGGCAACTAACGACAAACACCTGGCAACTAACAACAAACACCTGGCAACTAATGACAAATACCCGGCAACTTGAAATCTTAGTGACAGCCCTGATAACAAATGCTTGAACTTGATTGGTTCTCTATCCAGCAATTGTTATTAAACTTGTTGCTTTTTCTGACTATATAAGACCAATACTGCCTGGTTAGATTCATCTTATGTAATTAGATTGTTGAAAGTGGGAAGGTGATGATCCAGTGAGGATTGAGAAGGAGAAAGGTACTAGCCAAGGAATGATGAATACATATATTTAAAAGTGAACCTTTTTGTGGACCATTTAGAGATTAAACAGGGTCATCTTAAAAACGTTTGTTTTACGTCAAATGGAACGATTTACATGTATCCGAGGCTTTTGGAGAACGAGGCATATAACCCTGGACTCTGTTGTTATTCATCAGTATGTAAATGAGTGGGCCGAATATTCTGCAATCTAGCCAGTCAAGGCTGATCTGGTATATAGAGCAAGTTCTTGCATTTGTTGTAGAATCAGGTATAGTACTATATGTATTAGTAAGAGGACTGTGTGTTATCCTTTTCAGTTAGAAATTATACTTATTAAAACATATCAGACTATGTAGTTGAAGGCATGTTTTATGTGGCTGAATGGAAATACAGTCATGCAGGAACAAGTAATTTATTTGGAAAGTACATCTTGTTAATCATAAAACATATCAGACTATGTAGCTGAAGGCATGTTTTTCTTGTTAATCATAAAAATTACACTGCTTTTTGAGCGTGTTAATTAATTTTATTATTATCAGCACACTTTCAGGTTTGAAGAATTTGCATCTATAGCAATGTCCAGCCTTAAATGTGTATGGTAGTAATCATAGGAATAATGAGGATTCTATTCATTGATTTAAATAATCCATAGGACCCCTTGAATTGTTCTATAATTAAAAGACTAGTTCTATAATTTGTATTTTAGGCATCATAAAACAGGTTATCGCAAGAATGATGATCACAGGGCAACTGAGGTATGGTTTGTAAAGAGTTGTTAAAAATTTAATCTTTTAAATCAGTATCAAGTGTAATATATAGTATTGGCATCAGGGTATTGTAAATGAACCTTAAAATGATATAATGTTATTTCATGGGCTGATATAATTTACGTTATTACTGTTTGAACAATAATAAATTGGTCTCAAACTGTTAAATGATGGAGCCTTTTCTAATAAGATGATGAGATGGAAAGTCAAACCACCGGGTTTATCCAAAAAAGTTCCAAACAAACTGGGACATGGAGCAAGCCTGTCGCAACGGTGAGGGCACTTGCCTTCCACCTCTGTGACCAGGGTTCAATTTCCACTGTCTCATGAAAAACAGCTCTTCCAAACTCCATTTAAATCAAGAAACAGTGGATGAATAGCCATCTGATGGATGTGATGCTGCAAAAAGCTATCTATTTATTTATCTTATTTATTTAATTAAACCAGCATCTTCTGCATTTTTCAGCCTTCCAAGTTTCATCATGGTATTGCTGGATCGCAGGTTCTTTATAATGGAGGGCTTCCTTGCCATAAAAACTTGGTAACTGAACAAGCAAGACTTGTACTCAAAGAAAACGAGCTGGGAACAATGAAATACTACCTAGATGAGTACTCAAAAGGATTCATCAATGTCAGTGATCTTGTGCTGGCCTTGTTTGACTTGCTTAACACACCTGCCAAGGTACTCATTAGTGTACAAAAGTAGATGGACTATACTAACTACTATGGGTGTGCAAATTATCCTTTGATAAGATCAGGATCTGGATTTGTCCCAGAGTCCACATTCCTTGACCAGCGGTTAGATAGTCAAGGATACTGAGGCTCAGGGAGTGAGATTGGGTGAAAGGACGTTGAAGCTACCAATCAAATCCACAGGACACGAGAGCCAACTCTGAACTTGTCATGTGATTTCTGTTTTCTTTTGTAAACATAACCGATGAACCCAGGGCAACACATCATACGTTCCTTTGGTATGATGCACATTTGGATTTGTGACCCGAGATCACTCAGATCATGGAGCATCAAAAGAACTGATGAATCCTTGTCTAGAGTGGATTCATTGGTTCCTTTGATGCGGCATTATCCATGTAAACTCTGATTTCAAATCCAGATCTGGATCATACCAAGGAATTGCACCCTATTAAAAACTTTCACTTCCACTGTTTTGTTACTTTAGATAAGTAACTGAACTCCACAGTTTCTTAGTAGAAGATTTAATGCTTAGAGTTTTATCACTATTATTGGGATTAAACCTGAAGAAAGACCAGGCTGAAATGGGATTCAAACTCACGACCTTAGGGATACTGGTACGATGCTCTACCAGTTGCGCTGAATCAGCTGTGTTTGCCAGGAGCAGGTCATCAGATGGTTCATTTGTGCCTGTGTAAGGATTGAGATAAATTGTTTCGGCATATGTGAAATTAATAAATGCCATATATATGCACTGCAGTTAAAATGTAATAGAAGATTTGATCACTTCTGCAAACAATACAAACTGTATCCTCTATACACCAAATCTTTTTCTTAAGTTTAACTGCAGTCTTCCTATAGCTGAATGTTAATTACTACTTTCTGTAACATTGTTTTTATATAGTGAATACTAGCATGATTTACAATAACCCATTTTGCACGTTATTTGTTTACTTTACTATTTCTGGTAAACTATGCATGTATCCATGCATACTGTTTAATTGGGATCATGTATCTTATGGGGGGCCTCGACCGATACATCGGTCGACACATCGATCGAGATATCGGTCGATGTCTCGATACTCGATCGATACATGGTAGATATGTCGACCGAGTCTCGATCGATACTCGACCGACACTCGGTCGACATACCACCGATACAACGCTCAATTGTCATCTGAGTGTCGACCGCTAGTATCGATCGCCATAGTGTCGGTCGGTTATCGGTCAACTATCGGTCGCATGTTGGTAAACTATCGACCTTTGTCGGATAAGTTTTACAGTTCCTCGATTGACATATCGTCCGATATGTCATTTACAAGAGCAATAGAGAAAGCACGAGAGAGGAAAAATATGAGAGACTGGGTTATTCCCATTAACTTACTTGAACAGTCAAGTTGTTTAATGCAAATAGATATTTTAATTTTTGAGGTATCGGTGAAGTATCAACTATAGCGCCGGACATGTGTGTACAGGCATATCGGCCGATATGTCGGCCGATATAGCGGTTTATTATCGACCGAGTCTCGATCGATACTCGACCGACACTCGGTCGACATATCGGTCGAGTATCGGTCGAGTATCGATCGAGACATCGACCGATATCTCGATCGAGGTGTCGACCGATGTATCGGTCTAGGCCCCCCATAAGATACATGATCATTTAATTGTACGTGGCAGTGACCAACTCTAAAGCTCAAGCTAATTTGGCCACTGTACACATTTTTTACCTTTCACCATTTCTGAAATTTGCTCTTCCCATTTTTCCTGATTCTTATAGCATATTGTGATGTTTTTTAATATTTGTAAATGGTGCAAAATAATAAAAATCTGAATCAGAAAATCTTTAACTCTCACATTATTAACCCTTTAAGTCCCAGTAGTGACCAGCATCCAATTTCTCATTACAATATGCACTGTTCATCAACCATTCGTGTTATGAGAATAACGAAAATGATCACCAAAAAAAGAGTTGTATTGATATTTAAACAAATTCTTCTCACTAGTACCATAACAAATATATGAGCACAGTTAAGAGAAAATGAATATTGATATTGGGATTGTCATCATTATTTACTTTGATATTTGCCTTTTGTTTTCTCAGATGTCATTAATAACAGAAATTCGAGGCTCTATAACTCCGAAAGACATCGATAAATTTGACGACTTGGTACTCAGGAAGGAGGTTGAAATCATGAAGGTAGACAACAAATTAACTGTTTGCCTTGGAATAGTCCTTAAACAGTTACATTATAATGGAACATGCCTTTTATGTGTATGTAGCAAGACATTTATTGAATAACTGAGAATAATCAAGTTCTGTCTGCTATCTAGAACTACAGGTTCTTAGGAGATCACATTCCTGAAGATAGACTTTCTCTTCATTCAAATTCAAGCTCTGTTTCAAGCTTTTCTGGAAAAGAGTCTTCTTTGGATCAGAATTCAGCAAAAGTGAGTTCAACTCATGTGTCAGTGTTGAGGTAATTTGCTGGAAAATAAACGGTTTTGGCTTTGTAAGATGACTTGTTGGTAGGTGATTTAAATCGAAAGCGCTTTTTCACACTCGTCCTTTACTGAGATTTTGTGGCGTTATTGCGGTGTCGAAGCTGTATATTCAGTGGTTTTCAAATGACTTTCGTAAACCAACAGCAAAGTAATTAATGTACAAGTCGTTTCGCATACAAGTCGATTCGCATACATCGAGGTCGTTTCGCATACAAGGTCTTGGTCGATTCGCATACATCGAAGCGAGCAATATTATGTTGGATATTTTGGATATTTTGTGGCCGGGTTTAGTATCAAACCGCGAAAAGCATTTAAACAACATAACAAAATTCTTCTAGATACAGTGCATGGCAAGTTAAACTTGAACTTAGTCTACGCGCTGTCAACGCGTTCGCTGTGCCGAACGGAAATAACGCACGATACATAATAACAACACGCGCATATCGCCGGGTTGAGGTTAAGTTTATTTCTCTGTCCTATAGCTATCTTGTTAGAGTGTTTATGAGAACTTTTTCAATGTATTTTGCACTTTTTCGATGTATGCGAATCGACCAAGACCTTGTATGCGAAACGACCTCGATGTATGCGAATCGACTTGTATGCGAAACGACTTGTATGCGAAACGACCGACATTCTATTAAACGACCATTTGATAAAGTAAGGTTTGCCACCGTAATATTTAAAGGATGCTGACGTTTCGAGCGTTAGCTCTAGTTCCTTGAGCCCTTTTACTTTATAATTATGAACGCAGTTTTTACAGAAATCATGCTTATATGAAATCCATGGTTCACATTTAATTATTAGGGATCCCTTGATGGAAGTGGTTCACGCCCTATTACCCCACCCCGGGTACCTGAAGTTTTGCCCCTGGATGCCAAAGTAACAGCTGATAAGGTAATTGCAGTAGTTCTTTAGCATGTATTGGATTTCTTACAATAAACAGCAGAAAAACCGTTCTTGATATATCCGTTAAAAGTCTTGAAGGCAAACTTGGTTCCTGTCTTGGTATTTTCGGTAACAGCATTACAATATTTTCGTTTTCTTCCGAGTTATTTACATTTTGAAATCTTGCCGCCATTTCTTCTCATCGCGAAACTTCGTTTATTACAGAATGTATGTCAGGTTTAAGATGACAGATGTTCTGTGTGTTATGGCCATATTTGGAAAGCGCTACTATAAGTTGAATAATCTTCTGATTACTGCTTTTTTATCGTATTTAACAGGTTAATGAATTCGATGTATATGAGGCCACACTGACCTTCGCTGATGAAGAAGACCAGGTTAGCGCACTCGGGTATAGTCATAAGGAATGTCAGCAACACTCTCTGTCCACAGACATTTTCATGTATCACATCAAACGCGTGATAGAGTGTTTAATCAAAGAGCAAACACCGAGAAGAGAGCTGAAAATACGTCGCGCAGCGGAGTATTTTTAGCAAAATTCGAGGTGTTTGATATGTGATGAAACACATATGTCGAGTGTCTGATATAGCTGCTCGAACAAAAACGAGCGATGTTTCATATGATTTCCAAACACGTCACAGTGCCTGATTTCCTTTGTGTCTGAGTTTGAGAACTACAGTTCACGTAGCAAGAAGGTTACAGGACTTGACGAAAGTCCCCGCCGGTCATCTGAAACGGGTGGATTTACATGGGTCAAGATGACTTCTCGTGTTCTAGCAGTTTAGTTTAGTTATTGTTTTTTTTGTTTGTTTGTTTTTTATTTTTATTTTTTAAAAGCTTAGTCTTGGGGTCAAACAGGTAGCAAAATAACTATTAACTCGTAGCAAAAGGAGTTTTGATTTGTAACGAGTTCACTCCAGACACAGTTCACAGCAGACACCCCCTGGCAAGCAAACTTTGAGCGTTGCTTTTCCGAGGGACAAGCTGAGATTCAAGTTTGTGTTGAGCCCACGCTTAGATAAGCATTTTTCTTTACTATCCATCGACGGGCTCTTGGGTGGGCACAATGTAGGAGAATACATTTGCCCTTCTCCTTCCTATTAATGATTTTAAATTATCCTAAAAAACTGAATTTTCTAAGAAAAGATAGGCGCTTTGGAAAAAGACTGAATGTGAAAGGAAAGCTGTAAGAAAAATCTATAAAAGAAGCCTTTAATTACAGTGATTGATCTTGACAAAGAATGTCGTAAGAATTTACATAAAAATCTTAATATCCTTGATTTTGTATTTCTCGGTAGACTCTGTTAGAATCTGAGTTTCAAGGATTGCCAGATGTGTTGACCATCAGTCGGTCATCTTTAGATGAGGTACGGAAATCACAGCGCATGGCTATAAATCGAGGTCAATATGGCGGCTAAGCATGCGCAAGACAGTTAGTATAAATACTCAGGTGATTATACAAAATCGCGCGCTCTGATTGGTTCGCTATCTCGGATTATCAGCCGATAATCACCTCGACGAACAAAATGGCTGCCAGTCGTTCGTGCGCTTTTGATGGAGTAAATTTTTTTCGTGTTGTAAAATGCTTTTCTTTTCTTTTTTGAAATAATCAACTGTGTATTTATACTAAAACAATTATTCGCCTCAGGCTCAGTGATTCTCGGTGAATATTCACTTCGACTTCGTCTCGGTGAATATTCACCGAAAATTAGTTCGCCTTCGGCGAATAATTGTTAAATAACAGACCTTAAATATGGCGCCAATATAAGGCTTTCTGTGGAAAAATATTAAAAATCAGAGCCAGTAATTATGTTCAAGTATGTATTAAAAATGTCCATGCTGAAATGTATTTGAAGACAGTCGAGATTACTCACCTTCGATTCCAAACTGGTAAAAATTCGCTGGGATCTGCCTCAGACAAAAAAGAGTAGTCCTTATAGATCCCTTGAGTCTCTTGAAATAAGTCATGGTTGTCGGTGAACGTTTCTCCTATAGCCACTTAAAGCTTTGGTTCACCAATTGCCTACGTCTGTTCGAACTCCTAACCTTATAATTGTAGGCAATTTGTAGCCAGAAACGGTTGAGCTCATTCTGCCAAACGAATTGCAAAAGTCCAAGAAAACCTTTTCTTATGGTTCTTGAAAACAAAATCGAAGCCTAGCTTTTTATGGGGAATACCGCTCTATAGTAACTACTGAAGACCCAAAGATTATTTTGGATCTGGTGGGAATATTTTAAACACACCCAAAATTTTTTTTTTGTGACAAGTACTGTTACAGTTTATCAAGCAATTTCTAAAGGAAAACAAAAATTAAAATCTGCGTAAAGGAAAAAGAAGTTTTCAGCACTGGAAGATTTCTGATACACCTCTACCTGATTCATTTTTAAAATTGAAATTGGCGATTGAAGGTCCCTCTTAGGCATATGCTGCCAAGACAGTGACAAGGAGTAGCATTTTAGCTGCGGATGTAAAATATCCTTTGCTGAAAGCGTGGTATGTGCCCTGGGTTTCTTTCTCGTTGAGTAAAAGTCGACTGTGTTTACTTTATTCAGCTCTTTGTAGAACGAATAGCTCTTCATGCTACGATAACAATCATAACGTGACAAGTAACACTCAGCGCTATGCCGACTCAGTAACACCAACAGCAGCAGGTACGCGTCCGCAGATAGCTCCGTGGACTGTCCTCGATTTCTGGCCAGCGGTTTACAGATCACTGTCTTTAAACCAAAATCAAAGTTATTACACTGGCGAATCACAACAGTCCGGTCAGTCCTATATATGAACCAATAAGAATTCAAAGAACAAACATGTCGTCAGTATGAAGCGCGGGAAACGGTTTATCACAAAGTAGCTATTGGATTAACCTTTACTTCCAACTGGATGAGTATATGGCGCGAGCTTTTTTAGCCAATCACTTACCGAACCAATGCTGTACGAAAGCGATCGCGGAATTAATGCCTACAGTAAGTTGAACACCGCTGTTCAAATTCTTGTTGATGTACTTGTTGTTATTAGTATCATTAGTCTGTTGGCGACCAACCGCCTCGTCACAGGTCTTAATTTTAAACTTAAAGGGCACACTGGGTAACAGCGTGTCGTGCAAAGTGGCCTTCATATATTAATTTTTGGTCTGTTTTAATCTTCTATATAAGAATGCGCCAGTGGTTAGGTTGGGGGCGAAATATATAGCGACCATGTTCAAAAAATGGTTTTGTCGCTGTTTAGACAAGACAAGACAATTTTATTGACTGAGAATCATAAAGCTTACAATGTTTTATGCCCTGCAAATAGCTTTAACGCTAATCTAGGCAGGACAAAAAAATTAATAAAGGCGTAATTAAATTAGATACAATTGTAAGAAAAGAAATGAATAAAAGTAAATCAACACACAGAAAGAAGAACCCACACACAAGCTAAGGGGTATATACAGCATAACAAGTTAGCTTCTTAAAATATTCTATTAAACAAGTAACATTCAAATAATAGCATATTCACAAATATAGAGTTCTGTTAATGTCGCCGTGGCTCATTCGTAAGGTTTTGGTCATCTCGCAGAATCGGAACTTCTCTAGCCCCCCCCCCCCCCCCACACACACACACACACACATGTACACACTCTTTTCTAGTCTAGTTCGTGTCCTATGATACCAGTTGCATAAAAACGAAAGTAGCTTTTAAGAACGAATGTTGCATCATTGTGAATGTCTTGCCTATGACGTATCTTTTGCTTTTCTTTCTTTCTAAGAATATAATGGCGGCTCCTACCCGAGACAATTCCAACGTAAATAAACCTTTGTTGACATCTACGCCTATGGAAAAAGAAATGGGAACATCACTAGCGACTATGGGAGACAGTGAAGGAATATCGTCCACTAAACTCAAAGGGGACAGTGGATCGTTGTCACCCAGCAAGACCATAGTAGACAGTAGAACACTGTTTCAAACCAGAACTCAAGAGGACCGTGTAACAGGCTCATCCACTAAGACTGAAGGAGATGGTGGAACAGTATCGCAAAGCAGAGCTAGTGAGGACAGTGGAACAAACTCGCCCACCAAAACTAAAGGGGAGGCAACATCAAGCGTTCAGGTCGGCGATAACGTACGGTGTGACTATGACAGTAACAACACTTTGAAAGAAAAGAATAACAGACGGTCAGCGCCCATTGTTCATATGCATTCAAATGGGAATATTGACTCGTCTGGTAGAAAGGAAAATCTTCCTCCTCCTCCAGCGCACCTGTTAAGTGACAATAGCTTATCACCGAGTAGTACAAGCCATGGATCATCAAAACCGTCCTCTCCTGAGTCAAATCCATTCATATTTCCAAGTAAATATCAAGCAAAGGACTCCATGTTGGACTGTGAGACATCAGTGCAACAAAATCTGTATTTTTCTATTAATGAGCAGCCGACAAAGTTACATAACGAGAATAATGCACGTGACGAAATGGGAAGAAAACAGAAATTGAAGTCTAATTGTGTTTCTGTTGAAAAACAAAATAATGCTGTTTCCAGTCAATCGTCTGAAGATGATTTGAAACCGGAAGTTGATTTGAAGCCGGAAGATGAGTTGAGACCGGAAGTATCGAAGTTGGCTGGAAGGAAAAGATTTGCGTCGTGGGGAACAGATATGCAAACACATGTAGAATCTGAACTGAAAAACAGGACGGATAAACTGAACAGTTTGAATCGGAATCATAATCTGCGTCACACGACGACTCGTGATCAAAATGACAGCTTAACGCAGAATGATTTAGGAAACAGTGAAAGTGATGTACTTCTGATGGAACGAGATTCTAGTGGACAAGGGAGCGCTAATGTACAGAACATGGTTCATTTGTATAACCAGCTGAATAATAGTAATAGCAGGGGTGAATCGGCGTCACCTGAGGAAGGTGGGCGAAGTTCAGTGGCAAAAAACAGAATGAGTTGGGACGGCGTGAGAAACTCTGCAGAGCTTACAACTTCTCAAAACGTTTGTCGCTCGGAAAAGAAACGGGAGAATACTTCAAGAAGCACTAGTGATAGCAATTTAATGGTAAGTCAGCATTTTGCTAGCATTTATTTGGAGAAATTTTGTAAGCAGACCGTTTTCAAATAATTCACTTTACCTTGCTGAATGTAGTGCAAGAACGGCTTTGTTTGCAATGCTCCTTTTAATTACACAGTTGTTTCTCTGTAGTCATATGCACTGTTTTTATGTTTTTCTTAGAATCTGCCGAAGGATCAACTGAAAGACATCCAGACAAAACACAGAGCTAGTCAAGAGTTATATGAGCTCCATCTACAATCAAAAGCCAAGGTAATAATATTTTGTAGTCCTCTTGAAAAAAAGTAGTGTTAAGGTGCAGGTTTCAGTTCTGGTCAAGATTAGTTTTGCTATTCCTTTGTTTTTGCTCTGCTGCGTACTGTGATTGGTGTAAAAATGGCGCTCCGCTTCTTGACCAATCAAAAGTAAAACTATGGTCAGTCGTGTACCTTAAGTCGCACGCGTTTTTTCTCCCGCGCTTGTTGCATAAGCTCTTTTTAAAGAGGCATTCTCATTAAAAAACCCCGCGCAAATTCGCGTTGAAAATCATTTTGCCTGAAACTCTTAACGAGATCATACCTAGAATAGGTTTGGTTTGATTGAAAGTTATTTTTCGGCGGCCGCGCTAAGGGACGCGGAGTATTTTGGCCCGCCATGGCCACTTTGTACGTCTCGAAAGTTGAAAAATGGGCATTTTTTTCGGAAGGCTGTACAATGTATCATTCGCACCATCTTGAAAAACGTTTTGCACCTTTTTACCGATAAATGCTGTTTAAATCAGGGCAGAGAAGAGAGCTTTGTTGAAGAGAATATTACAAACAAGGGCAAGCAAATAATCTTGGAGAACAGAAATGGCACGGAGACGATTACTGTTAACGGCGAGTTGTACGACAAAAGACCATCACCTGTGAACAAGTCAAAGTTCCAAGATGGTGGACCTAAAGGAACAGAGATTTTTGAGATTGACAAGTCGTTAGGACTTCCACTTGGTTTAACAATACAGGGAGGTTCGGATACAGCGAATGAAATCACTGTAAAAAGTGTTAAAGTAAGTTGAAGAATTTTAGAAACTACTCGATTTTGAAACGACACTTCTGCTCTATAATGACGTTTTTCTGGGTGAAATTATTGTTTCCCGGCCGTCATTAAAGGAGTTAATGTCGACTCAAAATCGAATCAAGTTTCGTTTGTATCGCGATACAGACTTGATAAAAATACGAGCTAGTATTTGAGACGATATTATCGCAAAATAATGCAGCCTCACGCACAGATAAAGGAGTACAAATGTCGTGATACCATACAGAAATGTGTTAGAGTACCATTAAGCTGCGAAAAACCTGCTGTTTGGGATTGTTGATGTTTCCAAAACAGGTACATCTAACTCCCAGAGATCACTGTGTACTTTTCCAAGACTTTTTACAAGACTTGACCGATTTTTTCGACTAAAATCACGAATATTTTATTGTCAAAGCAACCGCGATGTTAAATCATTTCCAGTAATACAGTCATATATCCATTTTGAAATCACAGGTCATCCCTGCAGTTTGATTGGCCCATAGCAGCCTGATTTATTTACGAATCGCACTATCTTGGGCTCTAAATCGCCAATGTTTTTTTTCAGCCAATGGAAATAAACTGAATTGAAATGTAAACCCTTTCCGGTTCCTCTTTTTTCTTAAAACCGACCTCAAGATTGATAAAATATTGGCACTTGACTAACACAAATCCTGTATTAGGGCTATTAAATTCTGCAATTTCACAACCGGATGTAATAAAGTAGTAATTGAACGTCGTGTCGTGCAATTTTGGTCTGAAATCATACTTGCGATTTCAAATCGAACTCGCGCTGCGCGCTCGTTTGATATTTGAAATCACGCATATGATTTCAGACCAAATTGTACTCCACTCAGTTCAATTACCATTATTTACTACTGAGATGAAAAAAGTTCGGTTAGGACTCATTTATAAAGGTATATGTCAAAAGCTCCCTTTGTTTTATTCCAAAGCGCCCAGGGTTTGCAAAATAAGTCTAAAATTTATTCTGGAGAACCTCATGTTTGAGGAACATGCAAACATGGTGGAGAAAGTATGGTTACTGTTTGCAATATTCTCCTTAAATGCAGTTTTTAATGTACTTGTTTTCAGCGCGTCAGCGACATGTGGAAACCAATTTTTGCGGGAAAATTACTCTTTTCCCCGAAGTTTTAATGTTTTCGTGAAGGCTTTGACATTGTTAGTATGTTAATAGTCCTGCACTTATAAAAGTAGCTCTATTCGTTGTTGTTTCATCCATATTACAGCCCCTTCCTCACCTGAAGTATGTACGTAGGGCAGCCTTTTCTCGAAAGATCGCAAAATTTTCGGCCGGGTCTCGAGCAAAATGGAGCTAATTGAATCACTTATTTATGTATGTAGATCCTCTCTTCATCGTTCGCTTCGGCAACTGGTTTTCAATTTTCAAAATGTGCGATCGCTAATAATAATAATTAGCCCGGTCCTCGCGCGGACATTATTTCGCGCCAAAATAAATTAAGTATATTACGCGTTTCTTACATAAAGTTACAAGGTGCAAAACATCTCGAATGAAAGCCCATTCATTTCCTTACTTTTCAAACTGGAAATTGAAGGTGATCCTTTTACAAGCCTGTCTTCCTTCCATTTGCAAATCATGTTATTTACAGATTGATAATGTAGATGCAAACATTTCAACGCGCAGATTGGCACATCAATTAATCGCATAAGTGCACATCACTTAATCCCAAACAGTGCAGACGTTTGAAATTGAGTACAGAAAGTTGAAATTGGGTGCAGAAATTTGAAATCAAATTTTTGCATGTATATTATTGACAAGTAATCAAATGATTTCGAGTGCAGTTTCGTATAATTAAGCACTCGTAATTTGTTCAAATACAACAAATTGCACTCGCCCTACAGCCTCATGCAATTTTCAGTCTTTGAAAAATTTACTTGTGCTCATTTATTCCGACTTGTGCTCGAAACCATTTGATTACCTATACAAATAGCATGTGACAAGACATCATCACGTCAAGTTTCACTTCTACTCATAGGTCAGGCGCACGTTTCTCGAAAGTCTCAAAACTTTTTCGGGCTGTGTAACTGACACCGTAGATTGGTAACCGAGCTGTTTCTACCCATCAAACTGTCCCCGACAAAGAAGACTTTTCTCCCATAAAACACGTGTTGAAATAAGACGTTTGAATTGTGAATAACTCAAATTTTGGCGGTTGGCTTTTCGGGCCCGAGGTGTTTTCGGGGCTTTTGAGAAACGCACTCCAGAATACCGAGCCAACCACTGAAAAATAATCACCTGTTTTCTTTTATTTCGTCAACATTTTATCTTTCCCTGCGTGGAGGGCATTCTCTAATGTGGAGTTAACTTCCCGTTTTTAGGAGGGTAATTTCGCAGCGTGGAAGTGCGGAAAACTGCGGATAGGACAGGTTCTTCTTCAGATTAACGATACTGTACTTCATGGAATGACCAGCGGTATGGCAGTGCTTACTTTGAGACAAGCGTTTGCCTCGGTGGATTCAAATGTCCTTACATTAGTCGTCAAAAACGCTTAAAGTTGCCATTTAGAGTGGTTTTCAATTCACTTCCGAAACTCACTATGTCCCCGCTATGATTTTGAACGAAACCCGCGCCAGTTGAAAGTGAAACTAAAACCAATCGCGATGAGGTTGTTCGCGTTTTCCTGCGCTTAATGCTGACAAGAGTTCCGTTTGGTTTATTGGGTGCTCATCTGTTCTGATTGGTCAAAGTGATTTGTTTTTTGTCTGACGTCATTCACATGAAAATCGTTCTAAGTAAACTTAAACCAATCGCGACAAGGTTGCATACGTTTTCCCGCGCACGTGTATTTGCCTTGAGTTCTGGTTGGATCATGAACTGTGTGCAGATGTGATTGGTTGAAGTAATAATTTTGGTTTTGGGCCTTAAATCAGTCAATTGAAAACCGCTCTCACTTCTGAAATGTGGAATGGATTTCTCTTATTGCTTAGAAACTTTGCTTGACAAATACTTGTACGTATTGTAACTATGGTAGTAACGGTGCATTGTTTGTAATGGTAATAGGACTGAGTGGAGTCCAATTCGGTCTGTAATCATACGAGTGATTAACAAAATCGGACGACCGCCTAGCGGGAGTCCGATTTGTCACGAGTATGATTGCAGACCTAATTGGACGACACGAAGTCTTATTACCAATTAATCATAACTTTAAAAATTTTTTGATATATAAACTTCTTTTTTTTTAAATCAAATCACATGAAATTCCAAGATTTGTTTTGCTAGCAGTGAAAAAAAAGCCATTTAAGCGCGCGCGTGATGGCGCGTACTGTCCAATTACTCAGGCATGACGCGTACTGTCCAATTTAACTGTCCTATTAAGGCTGAAATCAGGGCAGTTGATAGCCAATCGGATTTGAGAATTTTGTTATAGTTATGATTAATACTATTTATTCGTTCATTCATTCATGGCAAACTGTGGTACGATAACACAGGTTTCAGATGATGGAAGGCAGCGTGGCCGAGTGGTTAGGGTGCCGGACTTGTAATCTGGTCAAGGTCCCGGGTTCGATTCCCGTCCTGACCACTACATGGATATGTAACACGGTATTCCCGAGTTTCATATCCTTAACATCATCGGCCACGCTTGTAAAATAGCCAACTGCCTTCCTCCAGTTGGGATTCTTAGCAAAGAGTTTATGTTGTGTTGTGTTTAATGTAAAAAGTGACTCTGAAAAGCCCCGTGGGGACGAGCCACTATATGTATGTATGTATGTATGTATGTAGGTATGTAGGTAGGTAGGTAGGTAGGTAGGTAGGTAGGTATGTGTGTATGTGTGTGTGTGTGTGTGTGTGTGTATGTGTGTGTGTGTGTATGTGTGTGTGTGTGTATGTGTGTGTGTGTGTGTGTATGTGTGTATGTGTGTATGTATGTATGTATGTGTGTGAAGAGATTGCGGTAGCTTATTTTATATTCATGATCACTTCATGGCATCGAGGGTGTGATATCTTCCTGTAACCACTGATAATGAATCTATATTTTCATACCATTTAAGATGTGATATCTTTGTGCAGAATAGTATGAAGTCTCATTTATAGGAGTACCGTTGACGTTCCAGTGAATCCCAATGTATGCAGATGAGTGCATTAAAAACGAGAACTTTGTGTTTGTTTTAATTATTGAAGGCAACTTGCTCGGTCTACAGAAAAACGCACCGTTCACAGTTATTGATAATTTTTCGTATTTTTTTTCGAGTTGTGGAGTAAACATTGTGCACACTCTAACACAATTAAGAAACAAACCAAAAACCATTTCCATAACGACCTTTTAAATTAATTAATGTAATTTATTCTCATACTCATTAAGTCTTCAAACTCGATATATTACATAACTATCTTAAAAGTATTTTTTGAAGTAACTGGCATGTCGCAGAATTATCAATTTTAAATTTGTCATTTTCGTCTGTCAAAGTGTCGATTATTTCTCAACTGAAAACCTTTTAATTTATGGTTTCATCAAATACATTTGCTTTTTTACTGATTAAAACCTTAGGTACATCATGTTTTTTTTTCATATCGCTTCAGTTTTCTTGTCACAAATCAACTTAACAAGTATAAATCCAAATTTAAATCAAATTTAGTCGATAAAATATTTTACACATTTTGAATTATTGAAAACTTGACGCTTCATTGCAATGTTCACACAGTTTAACTCCATTGAGCTTTATTTTCAGGTAGCTTATAAACTCTTCCAATAATCGCGGTGCTCTTATGCTACCCCGTAAGTCGGCTCGTAAGAAAACATTCGCTGTCTTCTCGAGGACAAAGGTCTGTCGTAAGGTTCCGAATGACATCTCTCGTGATTTGTCGGCAACCAATCAAACTTCGCCAAACTGTCCCACAATTCCGACTGCTCAGGAGATACAACAGCCAACGGAGGGAGTTTGGCTGGCGCGTTTGTCATGGGTGGTGAGTAAAACTCCTGTGTCTCTCTGTTTTGGGCCTTTATTTGCGACACGCGCATTTTTGCCGCCGTTTTTCGCTGATTGGCTTCCCGCTTCAAATGCGTCTCCAGTTCGCCGCGCGCCATAGCAGTTTCCGCTTGCCGCATCAGCTGTCGGTGTTCCATGTACCGTCGCACCAGCGCCTGTTGGTCCTGTGCGACTTCTTTTCCTTTACGCACGACTTCGAACACTTCTTGCGTCCGCTCGTCTTTCTGCGAGACGCGGTCGTGACGTTGAAGAGCGTTAGATATAGAAGTGTATTGACAGCAGAAGTCGGTGATAAATGCAATATCAGCACGCCTGGACTTTTGTTGCTCCGCAGTGACCGCGCGCGCGGTAGAGAGACGTTCGTGTTCCATTATTTCCTTACCCTGCCTCTCCTTCAACGCCTCCGCCGTTCTAACGCCGTCTCGGACCCGCCTCCTTAACGACAACTCCTTGTATTCCTGTTTGAACACCCTCACTCGCTCCTTAGCTTGCTCTCTTTCTTCTCTGAACTGCGCCACAGCTACCGCCTTGAACGACAGAGCATCAGCTCGTTCGCGTTCTCTGTACGCGTGCTGCACAGCGCGCAAACACGCTAATCCCATCGTCCCGTGAGTACGGATAAAAAGTCGCTGATCCGTTGTCATTGTGCGATGTTTAGTCGCACTTCTTCCCGGTTCTTCCGCCGCTTTTCTTTCTATTTCCCTAGCTGCTTCCCGAACATCTTTCCCAGCTTCTTGTTTTGAAATCAACATTTCCTGAAGTGGGTCCATTTTCTGAATCGGCGGAGCAAATCCCGACAAGCGAAACCGGAGCTTCTTCGGCTCATGTTCGAATTCTCTCGGTTCATATTTGCTTCGTGGCTGGGTATCCATCACTGGTCCAAAAAATACTTTCACAGTGGAATATTTCCCAATTTTCTCTTTTCTCTTCTTTTTTCTTTCTTTGTCCTCTACTTGTTGCTCCTCCTTTTGCAACTCTTTGTTTCGGAGCCTGATTTTCTCTTTCGTGCCCATTTTGATACGCATCGACTCTCGACTCTCGATCATACTTCTTCTCGACTTGTTTCCAACTAAGCCGAGGTTTTTCTCGATCGTTACGGCTTCGCCCTTAGACCTTATAATATCAGAAATGCTGAGTTCAAGCAGTTTCATGTTCACTGTGATTCTGGTTGTGATTCTCACAGGAAAACTGTCCCTGCTAATCAACTCATCGTCCTCTATAGGTGACTTGGTAACTCTTCCTTCTCTTTTCCTTTCGCTCTCCTCACAAATCGACTCCACAGTTATCGACACCGTACGATTCAATGGCTGTCTTGTAACCCTCCCCGCCGAGGCCCTGGGGCTAGGCGGGTAGGCGGGTTTCACGCCGTGTAAGTATGCCTCGTAGTCAAAGCGATTGGAAGCTGACGGAGACCGGCTGTGGGTTGGAGATGACGGTGGAGGTAGGATACCTCCCTCGCTTATTCCTTTGTAGTGACGGTAAAACCGCTGAATTGACACTGCCGCCCTGCCAAGAAAAATGTATCAGTTAGTTAAATCAGTACAGTAGCAGCTTATTAATAATTACAACTTAAACCATGCATTATGGCAATGCTTCTCAAAGCCACTAAAAAGCAAAGCACTGTGGTGGTGGTGGTTTTTTTTTTAATCCACCAAAGAGAAAGAACTGGATTTAAAAAAATGCAGTTCGATTTAATTGGTGGATTAAACCAAACTATGTGACCATCCTCAACAGTAGTCAACAGTACTGTGTTGTGGCTCTGTTTTACTGTACAACTTGTGGTTCTGACTTTTTCATCTGTGGATCAAACCACGCAGTGCGACCATTCTTAAGAAAACTACTTAACAGTACTGTAGCATGGTAATGTTTCACTACACAGCGTAGTTCATTAAATGTTTTAGTCTATAAATGAAACCATACTTAATGATGTCTAAAGCTTGAAAAATTTACATGTCAATGTCAAAGGGCAAATTAACAAAAGTTGGTTGTTGTCACGAGTAGGGAGCATTTACTGAAACATTTGGCTTACCATATTCTCATATCTTGAAGAAACTTGAATCTCACTCTAGCTAAGTATCCTCTGATGTATCGCTGGATAATCATTACAGGACAATTTCTTGCTTGAATTTTGTTTACTTTGGCAACAACTCTGTTGACTTTCTTTATAGCCTCTTCATATGTACTCTCCTAATAAAAATGTTAGCATCTAATCAGTTGGGATTCTTAGTGAAGAAGTTATTGTGTGGTTAAATATTTCACTGAAAAGCCTCCAGGGGTTGTGAAATAAATGAACGTATTCAACTTTAATTTGAGAATGGTCACCAGTGAATGCACTGGTAACTTCGTGTCAGCAGTAAAGAGTCTTGAGCTAGGATTTTATGTGAGATAAAGTTTAAAGGAGAAATCAGTGTGTTGGGGTCAATTCAATAGAACCTCTACAAGGTAATTACATGTAACATGTGTAGCTACTGTTTCACTTCAGAGTTTGAAAAAACGGCTACACTTGTAAAGTACACTTGTGAAAGTTTTCTTAAATTGACCCCTTTTCTTGGGTTTCAAGCCAATAGTCTCACTCAGAAACTTTTGGATTCCCTGAAGCTATACCTTAATCAAAGTGTCTCATGTTTTCACTATAACTTTAAATTACCACAAGGGAAGTCATCATTTATTCTAACATTGTCTTTCAGAAGAAAGTAAGAGCAAAGAACTATTGATCCTATCCATGTAGACGGGGGTTTCAATAATTTTTAAGTAGCTGTTTGAGGTGGCTAAAGTAAGCAGCAACCTGACTAATTATTTTTAATCATTTTAGTGAAATCTAGATAAAGTACTGATAGGTGGCAGTTCTCGCCAGTTGCCGGCTTCTAACGAAAACCCTGTATAGAGAGGCGACATACAATATTATGTATTTTTCCAGAGGGTTTTTACAATTTAGGAGATTATTATTAGGGGAATTTGTTCTCACTTTTTATGAGCTCAATTAACTACCAACTTAGTGCCATGTTCCTCATAAACTATTTCATCACAGTCTTACAGGGGTTTCAATAGAAGCCGGCAACCGGCGAATTTCGCCTTCTACTTCCCAAATCGTCGCCGCCTACTTTCTAACATTTAATTTCTTTTTGGTCCCTTGAGTTTCTTGAGTCACAGAATTTCTCACCTGTTACAGCCGCCTACTTTAATATGGTCAGCCGCCTACTTCAGAACTTATTGAAACCCCTGGTCTTAGTGTACAAAATATACTTACAGATAATAATCATGTAAAGAACTTGTCTCTGTGGCCAACCCATGCCCCCCCTCCCTCCCCTCCCCTCCCCTCTACCAACAACACCCACCAGAAAAGAACATGTTTGCAACCTTATTTGAAATAAATTAATGAATCTTACCTTCGGCAAGGTACAGGAACAATCCACATAAAACTGTGGATTTAGAGAGGTGAATCTTCCTCCAAATGACGAATCCTCTATGATTTCCTCATCAGATACAACATAATTATCAAGTGCTTTCAGGGACCAGATGCTGTTTACAACATGATGGCGATAATTAGGTTTTAAGCTCACAGGAGAGTCATACAGTGTCAAGATAGAAATGCTCGGTGAAGTGCCCATGTATTGTACATAATCAAGCTTGGATATTCCGTTGTCATGGAGAAGTACCACCTTGAGCTCTGCAAGTGCTGCCCAAAACTTGTGGTCAGGAAGCTTGGTTATCTAGAAAGAAAACATATCGAAATTATATTATTGCAAGTAACTTGAGAGATTTCTCTGTACTCAGTACCCTGTTATATAAACAATCACATAACATAGAGAGCAACTTCAAACCTTGGAAAGCCAAGGTATTTAAAATGTCATCACGTTGGAAATATCTTAAATTCCAGCTCCCTATGAGGTGAGGTTAGTTTCTCTGTGCCCACAGCCCCGGAGAGACAACACGTTCTTGTCGTCCTTGTTAATTCTACAATAGAATGTACATAGCTTCTCTCTTGAGAGCGAAAAAAAGCTCTTTAGGCTTATTAAACATGGAGCATTAAAAGACGGGCATTCTGAACGTACGTAATTTAATAGAGTGGCCCTTGATAGTGCGAGAATTTCACAGTAATTCTAGATTGTGACCAAAGCGGATAGCATCAGATCAGCCCAGCTGTTTTCTACCGACAGCAATTTGCGATGGAAATTCTTAAGGCTGCCTTTTAACTTTTCTGGTAACATGGTTTGAGACAGCTCCAGCATTTAAAATTAATACTAGTTAAGGTTTACCGAAGAGATCTATGAGAAAAGCACTAAAGGAGATCCTTTATACGTGCTAAGATGGCAACCGAATGATTCAAGCAGACATAGCGTATCGTATGGTGCTGTTGCAGTCGCTGTAGCATATAATTGAGCAAATAGAATAAAGAATCAAACGCTCACAAGCAAAATGTAACTGCATTTAAATAATTACAGTACCTGATTAGCGTGCAAATCCAAGTACACCAACTCGCGACAACAAATTAATGAGTCGAATCTGCAAATGTAGTTGGAATGCAACTCGCAAATTTTAAGTCTTGTACACGCGTTAATGGTTTGAACGGTACGCAGACATATCCAGCTCATGTTGAGATAAGTAACATCTTTAAGATCGCACTTTTCTCCGATGCTGTTCCAAATGTCATCTATCGTTGGGTCGCGAAGATATCCACGTTCGTGAGCGTTTCGGATTACTTCTTCCTCTCGTTGTTTTTGAAATTTGGACTTTTTTGCTAACTTTACCGAAGTCCCTCTACTTGGGAACTTTGGGAAATCCTTGTTAGAGGCTTCAAAAGCCATCTTTAAATGGCGTAAAATCACAACAATTCTCCAAACAAAAAAGTCGCCATCAACGCACCGGCGAGAAACATCTTCATTCTTGTTACCAAGCAACGCTTCAGCCGTGCACACTTTTCCTACGTCAAATACGCCACATTGTAATGCTCTGTCTTATGCTAATGCTCTTCTATGATCTACTTGCGTGCTGTGATGATGACAACTTTATTTAAGTGTCAAATTAAGATAGCAGCGGGAATGATTTCCGCACAGGTCCCTACTTCATTATGCATGCTGTAGCCGAACGGTTTCGTTCTCAGAAAACAAGAAATGTTTGCACGCGCACTTCATAAGACAATTCAACTACAGCATGTATAATGAAGTAGGGACCTGTGAGAAAATCATTCCTAGCAGCGTAACCACTAAGTAGGGACAGTATAAAAGAAAAATAAAACTTAGGTAATATACTATAAAACCCATAGCTTCCAAATAGTAACAATAAGTTAAACAGTAATAAATTCCCATAAATTTGTTGCTACTATGATACGTTGTAACAAAAATACTGAACATTCTGGGTACAACTTGGACCACGAAAAAGGTTCCACATTTTTCGCTGAATGCTCTCCATAACTGGTAGTGTTGAATACCAAACTCCTTCACTCTAAGATTATAGCTACTGTTATTTTGTGAAAAAATATCACATATATGCTGGGGACACAGTTCGTTTTTAACTTTATTAAGAGAGTACCTAGTACATATTCTCTTGACCTTATACGTCATTACAGCGATATCCTGCAATCTTCTGTTCTTGAGCGTTGGTTATTTTGACATAGGTGATAACTCGCTCAGTAAGATAAACTCCAGTTACAGTGCACCACTTATGCCCATTCTTGAACTATCTCCAACTTTCTTGAATCACTCGCTTTGCCAAAATGCAACACCGTACTACAGCAAGTCAGATCAGGTTACTCGGTCTCATTAACATCCCAACTCTTCGACTTCCTCCGTCAAATTCTGTTTCCTTATTGGCTACCCTACTCACTATTTAATCTATTTTAATTTTAAATCTTGCCAAAAGCTCAACATGATGGCATTACGGATTTCGCAGAAAATATCAAATGGTCACTTGTGGGAGCGACTTCTGTAGACAGAGTCGTTTTCTACCTAGAGAGGATTTTGCTGTTTGCGGTATCCGTGTATTCTGGATGTCCCTAACCAAAATTACGTTAACTGTAGAAAGCGTTTTTCCCTCGGCGTATTTCTGCTTCAATTCTTGGACAGTTGCTAGTTGGGAATTCTGACATGCTATTGATTCCAAGCTATGATAATGAAGTTCAGCTTCATGACCCAGCAAGGCCAGAAGTGGAAGGGAAACACACACCGCACGCGTGCTTCGTGATCCTTAATTTCTCTCCACATGGGTGAGGTGGGGAGAGAAGAGTTCTTTTCTCACTGTTCTTCCTCTCCTCCACCCCGACATATGGTAGCTGAAGGCAGGTGGTATAGCTGTAATTAATTAATTGAATTCGTCATTACTCATTCATTTTTCGTTTTCCACTAATGAAGAAAGACATAATATTCTTCCGGCAAAGGCGAGTTATGAAATAGAATGAAATTTGTGATTCTTCAAAGCTTTGAAATGAAACAAAAATCTTTCTCGATGGATCGTAACTTTTTTCAAGTGACTGTACAGAAAGTATGAGTGATCTTATCTCGACAGCACCGTTATACGCGAAGGAGCGCGTACATCAAACAAAACTGGGAAATATTTTATGCACTGGAAGAGGATGTATTGGCTGCGATAGAAAACATCAACACGAAGACAGAGGATTTTGTAAACTACTTGGCGACGTCGATTCCGTAGATTTTGGTTCCCAAAAACCTCGCTTTCCTCGGGATGGTAAAATTGTCCCTTGTTCAGAAACGTCCCTTGCCGCTAGCTGTCATGGCAACCACGTAAGTGTTGGTGGCAACAGTGACAAAGTGGAAACGAATATTCGTAACAGAAAGAAAAAGAGAACTAAAAGACAAGTTAATGCTGTGAGTACTCAAATGGATGAAAGGAGAGCTGAACCGAGGGTAAAAATGACAATCAATGCCCGTAAGAAATTTGCCGACGGTCACAATCGTCGAGGTCAGGAAATGATTGCCAAACCAAAACTCGGCAAACAAGGATATGGAAAACGGGTTTCATTTGCTCCAATTCTTGTTAGAGAAGCGACGTTTCAAGTTGAGCGAGAAACGCATAAACCAACAAAGTACAAAGTACTCAGTTTAAGTGAGAGAAAAACTAAGGAAGAAGCAAAAATTGTGCATGCTTACACGGAAGTTAATTCTTTGCAAGCAAGTAGTTTGTATCCGGCTTTGTCAACCTCACCGAAAACGAACTTTCTGGAAATGCTGCGTATCAGTAAAATAGGAATTTTTGATGTTCATTCGATGAAAAGGAGAGAGTCCTCTTCTTGGGTTAAAAAAGCCCTCGAATCAGGCGCGAAAATGGACGAAATTTTCCCTCAAAAACTAAACAAAAAGAATTATAAAATAAAACGCGCACCTAAAACTATTTTTACCCGAGAATCCATCAGAGATTTCAAGCAAAATGGAAAGCAAGATGCCATGGATCTTGAGTGTCTTCCAAAATTACGTTCAAGGATTGCATCGACCGTTTTTAAAGGTCATGATTCGGTTCTTGTTGTAGGGCAGTCAGTCGGCAAGACAGGCATAGCGACGGAAGACAGTTTACACAAACTCGGGTTTAGGGTGGAACAGACCGAAAGATGGAAAAGTTTTCCCAAAATTTCCATACTTGATATAGCAGAGAGTCTTGAAGACTTCGTCAATTTGGGCGCTGTGAAACTGATTCATAAACAAGATCAGCACTGGAGTATTTTGGTAAGCGGTAAAATGGTTCGGGACTTCCTTGTTCAAAATGGCGTCGAATTGAGAGGAAGGAACTTTGAGCTGTTTGATGTAAACGAGGAGCCAGAGACAGACCCTCTGTCTACCTGATCAGGAATTCTTAAGATAAAATTCAAATTTTAATGGTTAATGCATAATGGTTCTAATCTGATTCTAATGGTTGTACGCTTCACTACAATTTTTTTTCTTTTTGAATGAAGTACTTATTATTATATTGTGTAAATTATAAACAATGATGGCTTGATTGCACAGATGCGAAGGGCCGACTGCATATTAATATGATTTATTCCACTTGAACTCACGACATTTCACCGTGATACAATGCCAAGGAACACGGACAAGATCCCACCGTGACCGGTTATCAAACAAAACGTTAGTCTGTTGCTCGAAGTACCGGCTTAAAACGCGAAATAAAGCAAATGTGTATTTACAGGTTTTTAACGTGTAAAAATGACTGCTGGATATTCTTACAAGTCAACTTTTTTTATGGAGCCTTAAGGCGAGAAAGAAATGAAAATGTTTCCTCAGAATATTTTCCTTTATTTCTTATATACAGTCTTTTTTTGTATACGGGTTTGTGCATTGGACAATATTTCTGACTTTAGTTCGTCTAGTTTGATCGTCCGGGTGAGGGTAGTTCTGAAAAGAACTGTTGTTGGTGACTGACGTTTCGACAACCTGAGCGGAAGTCATCTTCAGAGTCAAGTGAATAATGTTTGTCAGACGATGATGTTATAAGTCTGGTCTGTTAAACGTGATTGGTCAGTTTAGCCATGATGGTATTGGCTGAAAGACTCGTGTATAAAGTTTGGTCGGTCAGTCATTGGTCGGTTTCGACTTTGTTATAACTAATTATATTACGTGGGATTATGCTGACTGACCTTTGGTACTGTTTATTTTACTCAGATATGGTGCAGTTGTATCTTTTCACCGGGCAAGTGAGTTGATAGCGAGGGAACTACAACAGAGGTGCTGTTCTAACAGCAATTTGTTTAGGCAATCAAATGATTTCAAGTGCAACTTTTCAGCTTTTGTAATTTCAACTGAACAACTTTTGTGATGGCAGCAAATTTCCTTCCTTATACATTCCCATATTTGTTAAGTACATTGAACAACGTAGGAAAAGTTCATGAGCTATATCAGAAATATTACTACATTTCACATTATATTTTTTTTGCGGAAATTTCCATTCATGCATGAGAATGGTACTCGGCAATGTTTTATTCGGAAAGGCTCTGCCCGAGGTTCAACCTCTAAATGCCTTTTTATATATCAATCTTGAAAAAAACAGAGGCATAATCTAGGACCTTCAGTCGCAGTAACTTTGGGCAACTTTAGGCGACGTAAGTTCACAGAGTAGGCCTTGAAAGATCGCCCTCTTCTATCTGATGCTTTTCATTGAATAACGGGATTTACTGCTTTCACATACGTACTTAAGTAATTGTTGTAGCTGTCACATCTTGTGAGTGAATCGCTAAAACAGGGATAAAAATTAAACACACCATACTATTGAAGCATGGCAAATCTTAAATTACACCCATTCATTTGAAGTTTCTAATTTTTTGTTTACCGCCGCAAATACTTTCTTGAGCAAAAGTACTTATATCAATAACAGCAACAATAACTTGGGCTTGAGAAGCGATTAAAAGTGAAATTTGCTTTAAATGTTGGCACTTTGGACATTTCTTATTAGGCGATCAACGTGACGGCTAGTATGAGCAATAACATCTCTCCTTCTACATAGCGCCAGGGTCGTTGTATTTCCTTCAAGCACATGCGCGCACGTGCAATATCTAAGAGTACAAATAGATTTTCGTGTTATCTCTGAAAATATAGGCACACAGGATAGATAGCCGGATAGAACGGGTCTTTTGCGCTTTTCTTCCTTCAACAGGTAATTTCTTCAAGCCTGCCAGGTTTTCGATTTTAGCAACTTTTCACGGACAGGTAGCTCATTGAAGGGGGCGGTAGAATATGTCCATTCTTTGATTCTTCACAGACTTCCACTGAAGAGGATTGTAAAAAAAAACAATGGGATTCAAATACCTCATGCAATGAAGCACGCATTTTCTGGCAGCTAACTGAACCGATAGAAGGAACCTGTTTGAAAGTGTGAAAATATTAAGTAGTTGACCGATCGAATCTGATGACGTATTAAAGACGATTTTTGTTTATATCCTAATGTGGGAACATTTTTTGTGAATTCAGGATTTATCTTTTCGTCTAGTGTTGACCGGGTGTGAGCTAAACTGCGATATTGACGGACTAGTTTTTAGTCCGGTGTGTTTTTATGAGCCCACGTGGTGGTCAGCAGTAGCTCAAGATAATATTGACTCTATCCTTGTCCTTGGAAAATGGCGTTGCTGTGTTGTCGGCAGAACTGTTTTGTAGTTTTTCTTTTCATATATCTTTCTATTAGGGTTTCTTATGGAAAATTGTACTCTTCAGCCGATCATATAGTTCTTTTAGAAAACAATACTATAGCGGAGGTCATCCATCAAAGCCGCGTTTCGTGGATAGTTGAATTTTATTCCAGTTGGTGCGGTCATTGTCACGCATTTGCTCCTACATGGAAAAGGCTCGCAAAGATGGCGAAAGGTAAGACTGGAATTAGTTTAGATGAAGAAGCAATCAAAAGGTTGTCATTTAACGAACAATCGCGGAGACGTTTATGAGCAAAATCCTTGGAACGTGAGCCTTGATCTCTCCTTTGTTCGTTTCGTTGTATAGTTTTCAGATCCGATCATATTCATTTTTTATGAAATCGCGATTTAGTCTCACGGGGTCGAAATCTAACGTTCTGTTATCTACTTGTGCTGTTATGTAAGTAATTTAATACCCTTTTTTATGTTTCGTAGTTGGCAACTTCTTTTTGTATCAAGATTTCTTTGTCCGTCCTAAAATAAAACTCACACGGCAGCTGTACCGAGGACCATTCTGTACCTTTGTCGTTCTTTTTTTCACCTCATAAATAAATAACAAGGAAGGACAAAGAAAAGAATATCAAACAGAAAACATGAGATAGGAAGTTATTCCAAGCTTTGGAAATAAGGATTCAACTTAAGTATTGCTCCTTGAGTTATATTGTATTCATAGTTGGCTTGTATTTGGTGGCAGTCTTTGTTTATATCTGTACAATTCTACCAGTATAAAGAACATTTGTTCAACAGTTAATTGCCTTAACATCATTAACAAGACAACGCTGGGTAATTTATTCGGACAATGTAATTAGTAAGAGTAAACAGGAGATTTTTGTTTTATGTCTTGAATACCCGCAATAATTATATTATTGCATTTTTTGCATCAAGTTCTCTTCCTTGAGCAGTGTAACTAGTCACCTTTTTTCATTTGATTTCAGACTTAAGAGTTTTTATTAGTTGTTCAGCTGGGTAGATTTTCATATCACCCAATACTTCACAATGCGTACTGTTTGGGTCTTTGAATGAAAGAGCATTTTTGCATATGTATTATCCTAGACAAGAAAGCATGGGAATTGATACAGAAATCAGGGGTGCATTTTTTTGGTAAGACCCGCATTTGGATTTGTGATCTGAGATCACATGGATCATGGCACATCAAAAGAACCAATGAATACACTTTGGACAAGGATTCATCAGTCCTTTTGATGCGTAATGATCCTTGTGATCTTGGATCACAAATCCAAATTCTGATTATACCCAAGAAAATGCACCCTTACCTTCCTCTTTGTTATGCAGTGTAACTATTTGCTTTCCTTGACTTGAAATTCAAATTTAAAGATTCTTGTTAAGCTGGTGCTTGTGTTGTTGGGCAGATATGAACAACAGAATCACTGGGCTCATTTTCCTTTGTTCTTCACTGAGCTTCTTAGCCAATGAACCATTCCATACATGTTGTTTGTTAAAACTAAATCCTTTTTGACAATGCTCCCTTAATCTTAATTATTCATGATAATCATTGTGTTTAATTGGGTTCAAGCTGGGTAAAAAATTTTAAATGGATTTAATAATAATAATAATAATAATAATAATAATAATCTTTTATTAGGAAGCCTTCATTCACTATACAGTGGTTTTCAGAAAGGTCCTAACTAAGATTAAAAATACTAAATAAGACTATAAACAATAAAACGAAAAAAACTATTATTAAAAACTAACTTGAATACAAAGGAAAGAGTTAACTAACAAACCTACTTAGAACGCTACGCTTAAAATTTACAAGATCAGGTGCATTTCTGGTGTTTCTGTCTAGGTTGTTCCAGTCTTTCAGAGAGTGATAACACACTCTCTGCTTTCCCCAATTTTTGGTTACACGAGGTAGCCTAAGCATATCTTTGTTCCTTGTGTTATAGCTATGAATGTCCCCGTGAGCTAGTAACTCCATAGAGTGATCCATAAGTCCATTAATACACTTATAAACATATATACAGCGATGATAAAATCTACGTTGTTCTAGGTTAAGCCACTTTAAAGCTACGAGGGCATCAGAAGCTGACGAATAAAGTTGTCTGTCCAGGATGATTTTCGCGGCTTTGTTTTGTAAAACCTGTAGGTCATTCATAAGCTCCACATTGTTCTTGTCGCCCCACACAAGATCAGCATAATCAAAAATTGGTAAAACAAGGCTGGTGTAGAAAAGTAGGCGAGCGGTGAAAGGTAACAAATGTTTTATCCTACGTAAAAGACCGAGTCGCTGATTTACTTTAGAAATTACATGCTCTACATGATCAGACCATGTGAAGTCTGAGGCCAGCTTAATCCCTAAATATTTAAACGTACTAACACTATCTAATTTACAATCAAAAATAGATAGAGACATTGAGGAGATATTTACTAATTTTCTGTTGCTACCGATTAACATGGATTTTGTCTTTGTAAGGTTCAATGTAAGTTTGTTCGCTTTTAGCCACATTGCTACGTTGTAAAGATCTGCGTTTAATTTGCTCTCCAGCTGGTGCGGTTCTTTTGAAAAGCAGTAAAGAACAGTATCATCAGCGTACAATGACACCTCGGAGTGTTCAATAACAGCAGGTAGCTCATTGATGTACACAAGGAACAATAACGGTCCCAAGATACTTCCTTGTGGAACACCGAAAGTAACGGGAAGGGCTTCGGATAAATTATTTTCACAGGAAGTTTGCTGTTTGCGATTTCTAAGGTACGAAGCAAACCACTCCAAAGACCTGGGGGAGACTCCAACTGATGACAATTTGGACATCAAAATCCCGTGATCGACTGTATCGAACACCTTTGTAAGATCCAGAAATACCACTCCACAGATGTTCCCTCTTTCCATGTTTAATAAGACATCATCAGCAAAACCAGTCAATGCAGTGGCTGTTGAACGTTTGGACCGGAAACCGAACTGCTTGTTTGAAAGTAAATTGTTTGAGGCCAGGTGTTCGTACAGTTGGGAGTGGATTACTCTTTCTAAGATCTTGCTGAGAGTAGGCAGTATTGAGATGGGACGATAATTTGTTGCATTTGTTCGGTCACCCGATTTGAACAAGGCTGTCACTTTAGAGCACTTCCATATCCCCGGAAACTTTCCTGAGCGTATAGACAAATTTATTAACTTTGTGATGGAAAGACTAATTGATTGAGCGCCACACTTCAAAAGCCTTGCACTTATATTGTCCAAGCCAATAGCTTTGTTAACCTTGAGACTAAGCAATTGTTCAAGGACAACCGCTTCGCTAATTTCTTTTAATTGAAACGATCCAGAAAGACGAGCAATCGGTAATGAAGTGCGAGCTACAGGTGTTATTTTGTCAGCTAGAATCCTCCCTATTGAAGCAAAGTGAGAGTTCAATGCAGAAGCGATAGACTGCGGAGTTGTATAATGAGCTCCGTCAGCGATAATACATTGTGGAGTCGAGGATTTGGGGTAGTTATTACCTTCAATGTCTGTAAAGGTGACACAGTGTGCAAAGAATGCCTAAACAACAACTTATAATGCATTTCTCATTTTAAAAGTGTCATGTTAACCCTTTCACTCCCAAGGGGTCTCCATTTGACGAGTAAAGTCGTCTGGCGTTAGACAGAGTAAAATCTGTAAAGTCACTCTTGGGAGTGAAAGGGTTAAGGGAGATAGTTTTTAACCCTTTCACTCCCAAGGGGTCTCCATTTGACGAGTAAAATCGTCTGGCGTTAGACAGAGTAAAATCTGTAAAGTCACTCTTGGGAGTGAAAGGGTTAAACAAGTCACAAATTGAAAGTCTGTGCAAACCAGCCCAGCTTTAAATATGTTATAAATTCTCGCTGCAGTATTATTAACTGACTACTGCACCAAGTTAAAGTTTGCGGAGCTTCTATGTAACAACAGCCTCACATAATGAAAATACAACCACTCAGAGTTCTTAATGTGGCAGATAAATGAGTTATACCTCTAGAATATTTATCATAAAAGCTCATTCAAATGGTCCATTATGTCCCATTGAACCATAACAACCAGGGGCCGGTTGTTCGAAGGCCGATTAGCGCTAACCCAGGGTTAAATTTTAATCCTGGTTTTTTTTCCTCTTGTTAAAAAGCGTTTTCACCGATAAGTTTCTCTATTTTATTTAGAGCATACAAGCATTAAATTGTATTCGAAAAGAATTATACTGAATGTGCTTGATTAAGCTCTCATATCAGCAATTAAATTTCGCACTAACCCTCGGTTACCTTAACCCTGCTTCGAACAACCCGGCCCAGGGGTTTAAGGGCTGTGCAGTGGCCTTGAAGACTGCTGCAGAGACAACTTAGTCCTGCTGCTTTCAATGTCTCAACCAAAAGAACAAAAAGTAAATTTTCATCAAGTATGAGGTTGACTATTGTATGCCAGGGGGCCAAACCCAGATACCCTTCCGCTCCCAACTTTATTGAAAGCACTGAACCTCTGCATGAGGTGTAAAAAGTACAAGGTTTGCAGTCGTAAAACACAACATGACCCCAGAGAAATTCTGTAGTTAGGTACCATATGATAGAATATTATAGAATTATAGAACAATATTATTCTCTTTATAGATGTTTAAGTTTAAAATGAATTTCAGATCAAAATGGTTCCAAACCAGTTTGATTTATTTTTTCCTTTGTTTCAGATTACTTGTCATAATTCTCCAATAATCTGAAACAAAAAAAAATATGTCAGTCTAGTTTGGAACCATTTAACGTACAACATAGGCACAATGATGATATTGTTTTGTTTCCATCACAGATTGGAAGCAACTTGTCCATGTTGCAGCCATTGATTGTGCCGAAGAGCGTAATCTCAAAACATGTCAGAAATATAACATAGAGGGTTATCCAACTGTCAAGGTAAAAACAAACCTTATTTTGTGAAGGAGATATTTAAAACATAGGAAATTTAAAACTCAAGTTGGTGGTCAATATTCAACTTCTACTTACAATAGTTAATGCAATGTCCAGTAATAAGATATTCTGAATTTCACAACCCAAAGGTGTTCAATTAATTTACCATCAAAGTGTTAAATTATGTATTTCATTATTAAGGTTACTATTTGAAACATAGGAAATCAAGACTCAACACGATCCTTTCACTCAAGTTGGTAGTCAATATTCAACTTCTACTTACAATAGTTTATACAATGTCCAGTAATAAGATATTACAAATTTCACAACCCAAAGGTGTTCAATTAATTTACCATCAAAGTGTCAAATCATGTATATATTAAGGTTACCGTAGACCTTCAAGGGCCATTTTTTTGGCAAATTTTGTTTTTGACGTCAAACTTAGCATCACTATTTTAGCTTCATTTTCCAGAAGAATTTCATCAAAATATTGAAATGTGCATGAGTTATTTACAAAAACAAATTTTCCAATTGAATTCTTTAGCCTGCCAAAGTGTGAAAAGCCACATACAATGTGTCAACAGAACTGACTCCCATGATATTTTTTTGCTGTAAAACAGCTGGGTTCTTGAATTTCAAGCATCACTCTGGCCCATTAGCATGTTCTGATTTCATTTGCACATGGTTGTCTTTTTGATTGGTCTACTGTCCAAAACTTGAGCATGAATGGGAAACAAGAAAAAAAGGAAAGAGTCCTTGGGTGAAAGCCAAAAAGAAGCCTTGCCAGAAGATAAAGCAAACAAAACAGTTTGATGAAGAATGGCAAAGGTATCTTGATGAAACAGATAAGGGGTCGTGGTTGAACAACGTGTGTTGCTCACACTTCAGGGGCACCCAACGAATGATTTCGGTAAAATATCTGTTCGAATGTAAGGTCGCCTAAATTTTTCGGAAAATTTCTCCTCAAGGGAAAGAACACGTTGTCTTGATTTTCGGAAAAAAAAATTGCCCTAGAATTTGCGTAATTTAGGTGGTTGAGAAAAAGTTGTCCAAGACTTTTCGTAAATAGATAGTCAACAGAAAGTTACCCTAGAATTTTCGTTCGAGTTACAACTCGCAATTTTTGGACGTCGTCCGCAAGTTAGGGATGTATAACGCATGGGTGCAGAAAATCGAAGCAAGATTTATCTGAGAAGGCAGTCCAAATTCACCAAATCAGAACGTCTTTGTTTAACGTTGTACTCGCGTACTGACTTGAACGACCTGGTAAGCTTAATTTTCACAGTCTTAATGCTGTTGACCGACCATTCCGACGCGATAAAACTTAGGCCATCCTCCTTTTTTTTCGTTTAGCGTCGAATGCGTTTTCTGATATTGGGTCGGTCGGTCGGATTGAAAAAAAAGAATGCTAAAAAAAAGTCATAATAATTATTTCAAGTGAAAAATGGTCCAACTATGTCGTTAATTTTTTTTTTTTTTAAATGCCAAAAATTTGGGTCGGTTGGACGACGCTAAACGGAGAAAAAAAAGAGGATGGCCTTAACGCTTATGGATAAGCTGGATACGTTTATACTAGATTTGTTTTCTCATTGTTTCAAACGCTTTTCCACGATCAAATTAAAAACTGGCTCAGAAATTTTATCGGTTTCAAACATGTATAAGTAATAGCATTCAGCGAAGCAACATTCACCTTACATCTAACTGATCTAAGTGATCTGAATGCTTTATATATTTTTCTAAGTTATGGAAGATATGGTCGACGGTAATGTCGGCTTGTTTGTCTCTGTTCAGTAGCATGTGATTTCTTCCCCTAATACTTTCGAATAAAAAAGTTACTCCCCTGCAATCTTCGGATGCGCGTTACGGTTTGCCTAAAATTTTCGGAATCTTTTCATAGACGCAAGCTTTTACAAAAAAGGTCTCCTAAAAATTTCTAACGACAGCAATGCTAGCACGAGTCCTTCATTTTTCGAACAGACCTATAAAGGTAGCTAAAACTTTCGGATGAGCCAAAAAGGCCGCCTAGGATTTTCGAGACGAATACAGTTCCCCTAAGAAATCCGAACAGATAGATAGTTTTTAGGGCAGCTCCAAATTAATGAAACAGGCTTCTAAAGCATAGAAAAATCCATTTAAGGCACTTCTGAGGTATTTGGAAAAATTTGGTCGTTGGGTGCTCCTGATACTTGATCAACATCAACATGTTCTGCATGTTGAGTTCAAGCTGCTCAAAACTTTCAATTTCCTGCAAGAAATGTTTTTGCTAAGAGTCTCTGGGGACTCTGCAGGATGCCTCTGTGTTTCTGTTGGCTGTTTGCATTTGCATTATTCAGAATGTTGACTCTTCGTGACATGTGATCACCCAAAGGCATGACATGTTTCCAAAAATGTCTTCTTCATTGTTACACAAGTATGTCCTCTTTGAACAAATTTATAGGGTATGTAAACTGGACGAATTCCCTCAAAATGTGGCCCAAATACTCCCAAGATACCAACCAAAAATACTGAGGAAGGGATTTCCTTTTTTTCAAATTTGATCTCCTGCAATGGGGTCTAATGTAATGCGTATTGATCAGTAGAATTTGATAAGCAAATTTGACAGAGAAATTTCAAAGGAACCAATAGGAATATGGAAAAAGCCACTCAAGGGTTTTTTTTTTAGTCAAATGTCTTGTTATTGAGATGATGCAGTATTTTCAATTACGCAGTCGAATTTAATACCCGATAAATTTGCTCAAAGATCGAGACACAGTCGTTTTGAACTTTGGGACGTGCTCTTGTTATGGCAAGGCAAACTTAAATTGAAATAATATCATTTTTTTTAAATTGTACATTCCATAAACTTTGCATTGATATATAGTTTGTGTTGGTTGCATTTAAAACAGTGGGCTTATAATTTTTTCTGCAAAGGACACCCATGAAGATCTACGGCAACTATAAATACACGAAATACGCGGTGACCTTCTTCCAGTTCTTGTAGATTGTTCCTAGATTTTGTAGCTTTGGTCATAATGCATTTTCAGTAACCAATGCTAACATCTGCTAAAAGGATAATGCAGTTCCTGTGGATTTGAATGTGATCTTTTTTGTGCAGTGAGAGCTCATTTTGACCTATGGTCAGACCAGCTAACCCAAGTGGTAGTAAGTTTGAGATTTGCTTAGCACATTTTAGTAATTTGTTGTTCCTTTTTTTTCATATATTATTAGTTTTTCAATGCATCTGCTGATGTTTCTGAGTTAGGACAAACATTTGATGGTGAGTCAACTTTAAACTTGATCATGTAGTAGAGTAAAATGGTAAATGAATGCTGTTGCATTTTTGGATGTCTTCATGTTACATTTAAATCTGTGTTTCATGGATGTTTGTTGTTTGCTAGGCGACAAGACCTTACTTAACCTCCTTCATGAAATGGTCAAGTTGGCTGAACGTCAAAAAAACCTTGGTTTAGTGCTTTCAGATGCTGATTTTAGACCAATAGGGTGAGTTTGAACCATCAGCCAGATAACATAATATTCTTTGCATTGTTTTATAGTTCATGGACTGAGTTTTACTTCACTGTTGTTATTTGAACTAGCAGCTGTACTTTTGAAGTATGAAATGTCAACATTGCATGGTTTGATCCACAGATGAATCACACTGTTTAGTAAAACTAACAGTACCACAGTACAGTACTGTTCAGTAACTTTACAAAGAACGGTCACACTGCATGGTTTGATCCACAGATGAAATGTTTGAGCCACACTGTATTTTAACATTATATTATTTTATTATTAACAATCAGCCATTTCTATACCAACAGAAAAGAATTTGTATCTAGTTTCCTGGCTGGTCAGACATCTTATGATGAGTTAGCCTTGATATTTGAAGTTCCAACTTCATATATTGGCCGTGAGGTGAGTGATGTGTTTCCAATAAAGGTAATGATAACAGTAACAACAATAATGATAATGATAATGAAAATGATAATGATAATTACAATGACAATGATAATGAAATGATAACGGTAATGATAGGGAAAGTGATAGCTATATAATGATAACAACAACAATAGTAGTGATTTCTATTTGTAGTATACAACTGTAGCATACATTAATTCATATGTAGCTTACAAGAAACATTTAACAATTATTCTCAAATAGTGGCAGAATAAGCCACTATTCACAGAGATTGAAGAGAATAATTGTTTTCGTATAAACCAATGAAGCGACCTCAGTAGGAAGCTTAAGCAAACAGGAACTCGACAACGCCATGGATAACACAAGTGGTGAAAAAAGTTTAATTGTTGAATTGCATAACACATTTGACAGAGACTTATCGGACTTTATTTTGCAGGAGCAGTTTTATTGTGTTGTTCATTCACGTTATTGTTTGGTCCTGCCCTGTTCAACATTTCATTTTGGTAGTTTTTTGCTTAATTTCCCTTGTAAAATCTCTTCAAAAAAGCTGAATAGTACCAATCAACGGCAGCCATATTTTGCTAGCATTTACTCCATGTTGTTTTTTCTCAAACAAAAACTCACTGGCACAAGGATTATCCAGAAGCCCCTTCATTATTCACCTCCTAGGAGACTGATAATGTTGAATATCCCAAGGTAGAAAGCCAATCAGATCGCTCAAACTGCCAAGGTTGCAGAGTTGGTATTTATGAAATTAGCATATACAATAATAATAGCATATAAAATGCAATATATCTGTTGACTGTGACAGTAAAGTAGATATTTTTACATTACAGGTTATTCTTGATATGATGAAATTTCCTCGGCTGGCAGTAAGAAGGGTTTTTAACAAAAATGTGAGTGTTGTTTCACTGCTTAACGTGCATGAATGCAGTGCAGGGCTTGGGAAGTCATGACTTACTAAAGAGGAACCTACCCTTACAACAAATCAATGTTTAGTTGCTACAAATATTTGTGGAGAAGCGGTAGTGTAGTGGTTAGTGTGTAGGATTCCCGAGTAGGAGGTCCAGAGTTTGAGTCCTGGTGATGGCAGTTGTTCCCTTTAGACAAGAAACTTAACTAGACGCTGTCTCTCTTCACAGGATATACTTTATGCCAGTTTACCATACAGTCTACCGCACACATCACAATGGTGTGGGAGACTATATGGCATAATGGAAGGCTGTATACTTCATGCCAGTATACCATATAGTCTACCGCACACATCACAATGGTGTGGGAGACTATATGGCATAATGGAAGGGTTTATACTTCATGCCAGTATGCCATATAGTCTCCCACACCATTCTGAATGGGCGTGGAAGACTATATGGCATACTAGCATGAAGTATAAACCCTTTTCACCCACTTGTATAAGTGGGTACTGGTAATATAATGCAGGGGGTGACCCTGCAATGGACTAGCATCCCATCCAGGGGGAGTAAGAATACTCTCAGATGCTTCATTCTATCTAAACTGGGATAAG
Organism: Ricordea florida; assembly: GCA_949710005.1. Lineage (NCBI taxonomy): Eukaryota > Metazoa > Cnidaria > Anthozoa > Corallimorpharia > Ricordeidae > Ricordea > Ricordea florida. Next base: position 27,169,881 of record OX453281.1, on the reverse strand, counting down.
CTCTGGCAATGTGGGCCTTAAAGACTCGTGTGCGCCTTTACCTCATTTACCTTACTGTTACCTTACAGTGTAAGAATAATTATCATTATTAAGATATACTTTTAATTGTCATTGATTTTTCAGACATTCCTGGTTGAAAAGTACAATGTAAAAAAATTTCCTTCATTAATCCTTGTGCATAGAAGAGGCACATTTAGGGAACTCTCACGGTAAGTGGAGCTGTTGTTTCTTGTCCTGGGGTGCCCATGACCCCCCATTTGTGAGGCTCAAGGTAATTTCTGTTTAATACGTGTTCCTTTCGCTTATCAGGCTTACTGACAAATGTGTTAGCAAACTCAATAGCATTGCACTGCAGCAGTACAGGACTGTTCAGTAGCTTTCCAAAGAATGACCACCCTGCATGGTTTGATCCACGGATGAAAAAGCTGCAAAAACACTATATACCAAAACAAACAGTTCTACGGTAACTATACTGTCAATTAGCTTCCCAACAAAATAATGGTCACACTCTATGACGTGAGCCACAGATGAAAAGGTTAGAACCATTAATTTTTAAGAAGCGAATCAGTAGAGGATTGTTGTGCTGCTATTAACTTTTTTATAGTGAGGAGAAAACCCATGCTAGTTTCAAGAGAGCATTAGAGCAACTTGGCATGGGCATTAAACCGACGACAGAGCCTCCGGCTGTTGTTAAAGCAATGGAAGTCTACAAAAGTCTACATGGAAAAGCAGACGAAAAGAAAAGACAAGCTGGCAGCAGGTTGGCGAGAAAACCTTTTCTAACTTTCCCATTGAAGAAAACCTACCATGCATCTATTATTTTGCTGGTGTAGGTCTGAAAAGGATTCGTCACAGGAAAAAAGGTTTTGGACCAGATTAGGTTTATATTTGGCGTACAACATTGTGAAGTTTCTCTTTGCTTTTGGCTGTGGTTTCCACGACCAGTGCTCGTTTGAAAGTCCTTTATAATCTTTTGTAACATTGGTAGTGAATTTAACACCAAACATGAGCTTTGTATCACAAGTTGGTGACGAAGGGCTCAGCCAATTTAGTTTGTTTTAAGTAAATTTCCCCTTCTGGGTTTGAGTCACTTCAAGATTTTTGTCCAGATTTTTTTGTCCTCAAGTTTCCTGCGTGCCGCTATATTGGATTGATGGGGTCATTTTGTTGTTAATGATCTTCTTTCTTAATCACTATAGCCAATTCTGCGATGAACCAAAATGACATTTTTGTTCACCACATGAGTATCTAAGGTAAACCCTGTGCAGAGACACTGCAAATGCCTAGTTAGAAGGCTTTTATTTTGCATTTTGGAAGTGGAAGCGTTTCTTATTCGTACCGTTTTTAACCCTTTCACTCCCAAGAGGTCTCCATTTGACGAGTAAGATCGTCTGGCGTTAGACAGAGTAAAACCTGTAAAGTTACTCTTGGGAGTGAAAGAGTTAAGGGCACTTATCGAGGTTGTGAAATATGGGCTCTGCAAACTCATATACAAGATCTAGACAATCCAGCCTTTTAAAATAAAGTGAAAAGAAAGAGAAGACAGGAGAAGAAAACGAATGACGTTCAGCTCTGTTCAGTTCTTTACTTTCCTTATGAGTATTACAGGGTTCGTACGCGTCTTGAAAACCCTTGAATTTTAGAAGTCCGATTTCAAGGCCTTGAAAGTAGTTGAAATCGATTTTTGGTCCTTAAAAGTCCTTGATAGTTTGTTGAACAAGATCGAAAAATAATAGTGCTTAGGTTTTAAAGTAAATGAAAACCTGTGAAAAGAAATGTTCAGGTAAACAAAGTATAACATTCTCGAAATGCCCACAAAATGTGTAAAAATGCTTGTTTTCGTTCTCAGTGCTCTCTTGTTACTCTCGCACATGTACGTTCTTAATGAAAAAAGCCCTTGAAATTTCGAAGTAGAGTCCTGGAAAGTCCTTGAAAAGTCCTTGAATTTTTGGCCTGAAAAATGTACGAACCCTGTCAGTTTACAAATTGGACATTTCCACATGATAGCTAATTCTAATCTTGGTGGGTCATGTCTTAACTAAAGAGAGTAGGTAGACAAGTTTACAGGAATCGGGTAGATAACTGTACAAGTGTATAAATGAAAGAACATAAGGTTAATTTAAGTAGAGGTTTTGCCAATCTTTCTGGATGACTTAAGTATAAGCTCCAGCGAAACCTAAGCATGCTTTGTTAAGGAGATGTGGAGGTTCAACGTTAATCCCCCGTCCATCGAAAGATTTAGACTAAGTGCATTTAAGGCTCAAATGGAGAGAGACATTGTGAAGCAATTTAAAGCTTCTTGTATAAGTAAGCATCAAAAACCAAATAGCAGCAACTAAAGTGGATCCCGTTTTGATTTTCACAGTTCGGAGGTGTACATGCAGGATTTGGAGAGCGGACTGGCGTACATGATTAAGACCGAAGTTGCAAACAAGCGGAGAATACATGGCAAAGAATATTTAGCCTTACACAAGTTTGTTGGCTTGTTAGCAAAGGTAAGCTAACCATTCGTCAATGCAGCCGTCACGGTGCATGTCACGCTGGTGGCTGGCATTTCCATAGGCAGTAATTTATAGACTAGTAATGTGCATGAAAAAATCACTCGATTGTGATTGGTTAAGGGCAGTTCAGTTCATGTGTAGCACCAGTGCAAAAAGCGTAACACTATTGCAAAAAGCGTAGCACCAGTGCAAAAAGTGTAACACCAGTGCAAAAAAAGTAACACCAGTGTAAAAAGTGTAACACCAGTGCAAAAGTGTAACACCAGTGCAAAAGTGTAACACCAGTGTAAAAAGTGTAACACCAGTGCAAAAGTGTAACACCAGTGCAATAATAGTAACACCAGTGCAAAAGTGTAACAGCAGTGCAAAAGTGTAACACCAGTGCAAAAGTTTAACACCAGTGCAAAAAGCGTAACACCAGTGCAAAAAGCGTAGCACCAGTGCAAAAAGCGTAGCACCAGTGCAAAAAGCGTACCACCAGTGCAAAAAGCGTAACACCAGTGCAAAAGTGTAACATCAGTCCATACGAAGCTAAAAAAGTTGATTATCTCGATCTAACGAGAGTGTCGAGTTATTGACTGTTCAAGGGACTTGCTTTACCGGAGAAAAATTGGTACAAATTAACTGACTACTCTGTGCTTGCTATTCAGCGAGAGCAGAAACTCATCTTTAAACATTTCATGTATGTTTTTTTATTGTTTTTATTGTTTTTAAACAGTGTTTTCCAGGAAGACCGGCTCTAAGCAAGATCTTTCACTGGATTCACGAAGAGTTGTCGTTCAAGCCGCGAAGACACATTGTGGACAGATCTGACTATGTAGCTATAGTTCGGTCTTCTGAGGTAAACTAGTCGTTTATTTCGTGGTTAATCGGAACTCACGAGAATGTATTCTCGATCTTTGCCGTTCACTCGGTTTCCGACTTCCTCCTCGACAAGAGACTTCGAGGAGACTCACAGGCTTAATTCCCGAGCAACGGTTGGTGAACGAGCCCACCCGGGGGGGGGGGGGGTGGTACTTGGGTTATTGTTTGCTGGGTATGTGCCGCTGGCCTCTCAGAGCCCCCACCCCATTTAAGTCTGTTTTTTTGACCAATTATAGACCCCATCTTAGTCACTTTTTGGAAAATGTAATCTTTGCGATCCCAACTTAGTCACTTTCTATTTATGCATCTACCTTGTCAATCCTTTAAAAAGCCGGGCCACGTGGTTTTGTGCTATTGAGTAACTGGTCAATATTTAAGTTGTGGTTTCAAGAACGGAATGTAATGCGGTCAATGCAAGCTTATTGTTAAATTTAATAAACAACTTTCTGATCTTTTTAACCGAGAATCTTCCCATTTTGATTCCCTATTTACCCCCAAAATTCGAAAATTGGCGACCCCATTCTAGAAACTCTATTGAAAATGCGACCCCATTATAGTCACTGCAGTTGTGAAAATGCGACCCCATCCAGCGGCACATCCCCATTAGGCTCCTGTAACGGAGTACCCCCCCCCCCCCCTGAGCCCACCCAGAAAGTATCTTTTTCTTACTGGACACCACCCAATCGAGGCAATCCGGCGTACAGCTGAATAGAAACGCACTCACTTAAAACAGCTTTTTTATTCATTGTCTCAACTAGTTTTACTTATGGCCTTGCTCCCACTAGTCTCCTAGAGTTCGGTTATAATTGGTGAACCCGTAACCAGATAGTGATAGGTTCGACTCTTATTTGGGGAACTCGGACTCCCTTCCACCGTATTTACCTGTAACCCGCTGAAAGAAAAGCATCTTTTCACTTATTCTCAAGGCTCAACATTTAATTATCCTCCTCGTTATTTCAAAATCAAAGTACTTACTCCACCAATCATAGGTAAAGATCACAGCTTATGCCGACCCTTCATGTATTTGTCATGAAGTGTCCACCAAACTTTTTTGCCGTCCCCTCCATGTATTTGTCATGAAGTGTATGATTGTTTGTAGAGCGATGGGATCTTCTGGGTGAAGGAATTTCAGAAAGGAACTTTTGTTGTCGTTGACTGACCCGTCGACTACCAGAACGGGAGTCAGTTGTTTTCAGAATTGCCTTCATCTGGACGATTAATTCAACAAATAAACCCAATTGCATATTCGTCTGCGGAGCGCAAGTTACCCGTTGCTTAACGATCAAACTTTAACTATGCACTTTATTTGTCTTTTAAGAAAATAACAACGTCAAAATGTAATAAGGGTAAGTTGAAGCCACACATATGCGCACTGAGGCGACAGTGGTAGAAGGGATTAAACCCTGTTGCTACCAAAAAAAAGATGAAAAAATTGAGCTCAAAAGCCAGCAGCCATGGACAGCTGTTTCAGCCTTGTTAAGCCTCATCAGCATCCCTTCTACCACTGTCGCCTCAGTGCGCATATGTGTGGCTTCAACTCACCCTTATTACATTTTGACGTTGTCATTTTCTTTTTAAAAAAAATAGATTGCTTTGAAGTCGGACCCTGACAACCGGCCGCTTCCTAAAGAAACAAAGTGGGTGGGCTGTCTGGGAAGTGAGCCTCAGTACCGTGGCTACCCATGCAGTTTATGGACTTTGTTTCACACGCTGACGGTCAACTGCGCTGCCAAACACAATGTAACCGGACTGGAGGTACTACAGCGCATAAGGGACTACATTCGATACTTTTTCACTTGCGAGGAATGCAGGAAGCACTTTACAAACATGTCGTCGAACCTGCAGAACGAAGTGAAATCGCACTCGGACGCGATTCTGTGGCTGTGGAGAAGCCATAACAAGGTGAACAAACGACTTGCCGGAGACCGCAGCGAGGATCCGCGCCACCCGAAGATTCAGTTCCCGTCCAAGGATTTGTGCGAGGAATGCCAGTTTCCGAATTACGGCACGGATGGCAAGATCCACTGGAACGAAGGCGTGGTGTTGGAGTTTCTGAAGAACCATTATGGTGTTGACAACATCCGAATCAATCACCCCGCTGCCGGTTACGCCCCGGAGCTTCACGACACAGATATCGTAAGCAAGCATCACTTTTTAACCCGTGTCAGTGTAATTGGTTTGACGTCGATCGATACGAGCATGTGTTTAATTCTCTATTCAGCCATAGCTCTCGCCGTAATTGCTTTGTATGTTTATTTTATTCGAAGGCGAAGAAGGCGTATAAAGCTGCATGTTCACACGCCGTAATTTTCGGCGAATGCTTCCAATATGTTTAACTTGATTGCGCAAAACACGGAATGTTCTAACTTCTTAGTTTAACGAGGTTGACTTGCTTTACACATGATTGACAGCTTTCTTGCTTGGCTTTGAAAGGTTGTCAACTTGTCACTCATTCTTTAAGTTCTTAAAAGCTTGCAGGTCTGACGAATTGAACTCTGTTTGAGCAAAAAGTTTAGAAAAAGAAGAACTTTTGTGTAAAAGGAAAAACTACACTTGGTGAAAGTTTTGTTCGGTAGCTTTCATTAACAGCTTCAAAAGGAGATCTGTCGTTTTTGGTTGAAATGGTGGATGCTATAGGTAACAAATCCAAAATAACCTGGTGATCCAAAAACAACAACAACAACAACAGCAACAATAACGCGCGAAATTTGTCTTGCTATAATTTTATTGGTAGTGCGGATTGACCAATCGGAGCAACGTAAACATGATATGCCCGCATTTCCTGTTTGAAAACATGACTTTTAAAAACTGAATCAAGAGAGTGTTCCGTGTTTGCCTCTCAAGAAAATTGGCTGTACCTTTCTCTTCAATCAATTACATCCTCAAACCTTTTTCTTTTTTGACCGAGATAATTATTCTAAGAATAGAATTTAAGCTTTTATCAAAAGAAATGACAGAAAAAAATGAAGCAAAAACACTTGCAACCCTTTTCCTTCTCAAGTGTATTCTTACTACACTTCATGAAAATACTACAGTTGTTTTATTCTCTGACAAAAAATTGAAAATTTAATAGCGATATAGCGGATTTTTATGAATAGTTTAAGTGGCGTCGTTCGTCACTTTTATTATTATCCCGCCTGGAGGACCACTTTCGTTGCTTCGTTAAGCGTTACTAAAGCAACGAAGTACGTTGTGTGACACTCTTAAGGCAGCGGGTTGAGTGAAAGATTGAAATCTTGTTGCGAAAAATAATTATATAGTTATTTATTTAAGACACGGCTGAAAGCTGTGAAATTACGTTGTTATTTTGCTAATATAGTTAAGTGATTAATGAGTCTGTAAATAGAGTTCTTGGATACCAGGTGTTACGGTGTCATGGTGTTACGCCATCATGGTGTTACGCCAGCCGGTCACGCAACTATCGTTATGTTGTGTTACCATGCTCCTTACACCGGCTCTCGTTCTGGTGAGGAATTGAAACGACATATTCCTAACGTTTTTCTCCAGTTGCTTATTTGAAATCAGTTTTGATTGAGTGGTCACGGAAGAAATACTGTACAAAATAATCCACAAATTCGCCAACTCGCGGTCAGTGTTTCTTTTATTCTTGCGTGACTACCTGCTAGGGAAAAATTAAATGGATTTGTCACAACACTCGGTTAAAAGCAAAGATGCTAGATAGTAATCGGGATAATTTTTAAATGTAATTTACTCGAGATTTCGACCTCCATGGCAGCAACAGTTTTGGTCAGTTGTGTAGCAACTTAGGCCCTGTTTAGGATGGGGCTGGGGTAAGATGGACAGAGAATTGAAAAGGTCCTATCCGGACCCATGTTATGAAAACGTGTCAATAAAATTGTCCATGGGTCTTGATTTCCCTACAAAATGAACAGAACGGTCAATGGATCGAATTTGAAAATTACTTGCGAGAGTATTTTCAAGCAAATCATATCAAATGGTTTCCTTTTAAAATTGAGAAGATATATCTGCAGTCGTATTGTTACGAAATATTTGACTGTTGAAGAGATAACTCGTGTTTATTTATGAGTCAAGGTTGAGGTCACAAACACTTCAGCGAGTCAACAGCATTTAGCTCTGTGAGATCTTAGAAACTCATGAACTGATCAAAACGAAGAAAATACTGAGAATGGAAAAAGATTGTTTTAAGTGAATCGTTAAATATTTTTATCTCAGATAATTCGTAATTATTTTAAGAAAGAGAAATTGAATTCACCTGTAGGTTGTGTAATAAATAGAGTACTACATTTATTGTCGTTGTTTTGATGGTTGCTTCTCACGGACAGGACAACTGACTTCTTATTTATTCCCATTGTAGGAATTTGCCGACTTTTTTCTGCGACGAGTCAAAACATCCGAAAACGAAACAGAGACGCAAAGAGACACATACAACAACGACGGGACAGACTTTGACCCTTTCACGGAAATTATATGACGACTTATAACGACTCGACACCTGACGTACTCGCCTTGTACTTTCGCGACGTGCTTCACTAAGGCGACTGGAACTAGTCTGACCCAGTGGCAGTATGGGAAATAAGCGCCGGCGCTACAGATTTAGATTCATTTGCGGTTTTTGCATGAGGCGAACTTGCACACTGACCCCGCCCTTGATGTTAGCTCTTGCGCAAGGTCACTGAAGCTCCTCTTCTCCGTGGACATTTTTTTGCGAGTCACAAGCTCTTGATTTGGCAAGGATCTTGTAAAATATAAGATAATCTATCTCTCCCTGTTGTCTTCCATTTTAGCATGTTTTGGTCGTTAATTGTCTATTGTTTGTCGAGTAGTTTGACCGTCTGGGTGTAGTCGGTTCTGGAAAGAACTGTTCATGACGTTGACTGACGTTTCGCCAACTTGAGCGGAAGTCATCCTCATAGTCAAGTGAGTTTCGTGTCACCAGGTTGTGATATTTGTCTTGGTAGGACGTTGTGATTGGTCTTTTAAACCCTAGCATGGCGCAGGAAGCATCGTGGGTATGTCCAGGGGATATTTGTCCTTTTATGGGAAAAATTGTTTGTAGGCAAACAATTTTAGCTTAACTTCTTGTAAGAAAATGTTAGCAATGGTTATCTTACGGTTTTCGAGGTCAATTCGTGATTTATTTGCACACGTGAGTTTTTCAAAAAGCCCAAGTTGAACGAAAAAACAGTTGATTACTTTTTAATAATTATACGTGAATTAAGAAATCGATTGGGGTTTAGCGTTTCTGTACTCTTATCGACAACGAGTACGCGTCATCACAGTGGTCTGCGCTTCGTGAGTCCACAACATTTTGACCACTGTGATGACGCGTACTCGTCGATAAGAGTACAGACAACGCCAAACCACATTCGATTTGTTTTTTAACACAATAGCATAAAGAGCGTCAAAGAAAAAGATTTTTCAGAGCGTGACCAACATCGAGACGCAAAGAAAGAACAAGCGTTGTCTATAACTTTCTCGCAATCTGATTGGTTTATTCCCCAAAAGGAGCGTTTGTGATTGGCTATTGCTTTGCGTGACACATTGACGCGAGCAGCGTTGTCTAGACTCTTATCGACAACGGCAAATTAGCCAATCAGATTGCGAGATTAGTAGCAATTGTGGTAAAAAAAAAATTGATTTGTTATTTGCACTGTTACACGTTTTGTAAAGGTAATCATACGGTTTCGAGTTCAATTTGGAATTAATTTGCACGAGTGAGTTTTTCAAAAAGCTGAAATTGCACGAGCCGCTTCGGCGAGTGCAATTTCAGCTTTTTGAAAAACTCACAAGTACAAATTAATTCCAAATTGAACGAGAAAAGCCGTATGATTACTTATTAATAATATAAACATGAAAAAATTCGCCTGGAAGAAGTACCGGAAGATCTCATTGCGGACGGACAGGAAGTAAGCATTTGACGCGGATTTGACACTTTATTTACTGATTGGCTGATGAAGATCAACTGATAACGCTACGAACTCAAAGCTGGTCGTTCAAAAATAAAGAATATCATAATCGAGAAAATCGATGTGTAATTTGCACTGGTGTTACACTTTTTGCACTGGTATTACACTTTTTGCACTGGTGTTACACTTGAACTGCACTGCTCTCAGCCAATCAGAATCGAGTAATTTTTTCATGTATATTATTATCACTGGTATAACCCCCTTTTGCACTGGTGTTACACTTTTTGGACCGGTGTCGCACTTTTTGCACTAGTGTTACAATTGAAATGCACTGCCCTTGCCCAATAGCAATCAAGGAATTTTTTTTAATGTATATTATTATTGTAATAATATGAAGGAATTTTTGATATTCGATGAAAAATTTGCGTGTGCAATGTGTACTTACAAGATGGAGATTTACCAGTACACCTGACGAAAGATTGAGCCCAACGAACGAGTGATTCTCTAGTGGGTAAGGATGGTACATAGTATTTTTTCAGAGTGAAATTTGTCTATTCTTTCGCCACTGATAATTATTCGCTTGTATTATTTAGTAGAAAGCAATTCGCATTCCATCACGAATCTTTATTGACCAAGCGTTAGGTCAATACGGCTGCATATTGGCCGAATTCTTTTTTGCGAGACGTCGTCCAGGTCAATAAAATCGCCAAAACGAACGAGGCCAATATCCAGCCTTGCTCTTGACCGAACAAGCTTGGTCAATAAAGGATTTATTATGTGATCACTTTGTTTTATTTTTTCGCGGGACAACACGAGAAATCCCGAGCTGGCAAGAGAGGCCCGCCTTGTCCGCTCGTGTAGCCAATCAGAACTCAGAATTCACCTTATCTTGCCCTCTTGTGGAACCAGTCATATAATGATATTGATTCTGTGATAGATAGATCAAAATAGATAGATAGATCCGATAAATAGAAAAGAAGTGCTTGTTTTGGGAAACGTTCTTCTAGCGCAACCTAAAACGATAAAATAGTGTGTGTCCAATCAGCTCAGCGGACTGAACGATGACCGATCACGTGTTTATTCACGTTACGTTCGTGCGAACATCTCAGTATTTAAGATCCGGCAGGTTATTAGGGAGCTTAAGCACGCGCTATTTTGAGACGCGGACGGCAACCGGAAGAGAACAGTACGTGTGCCAGGACTGTGGTGTCTCCCAGATTTTTATAGTGATCATCTCTAATGGGGAAATGTGGTTGTGTGAAGACAAGTTAAAAGGGAAAACAGCTTGCCGTCCGCGTCTCAAAAACGCACGTGCTTAAGCTCCCTACTTTCTTGTTTAGTGCCCAGAGAACAATACTGGGCATAGAGAGGCCGAGAAAAGCCTGGCGTCTGGTGGATTCACGGTAAACGTTTGCCTATTTCACGCATGCACAAAGGCTGCTGGAAGATGGCCAATCAAGCTATAGAACTTAAATGCAGCGTGGGCGGGAAAAACGTAGCGATTACACTTTCCAAGAAGTTAGCGTTGCCTGGTTAAAAAAGATTAATTAAGCTAGGATAGTTCAAGATCCAGGTTCTAACCTGCAGAACAACATTCCTTTTCTTTTTAAATTCTTATGACTTCAGTTCAAGGCTACACTTCAGTGGTCCCCGGTCACCTGAGGCGACTAACTTTTGGCATCGGGCGACAAGGAAAAATTAATGGTCGCCCGACCGGGCACCTTTGTGCGAAGTCCACTGTGCAATAAAGAAAATGAAAGTTTATAACACATCAGTGTTGGATCGTTGTCTCAGTGAAGCGTGGCGAAAAAAATTATTTCCCAAAATAGATAGAACAGTTGCACTCTCGTTAACTTTAATAAGAATTCGTTCTAGGTGATTATTTCATGTCAACTAACGCCGCTTGACTAAACTTGCACATGACAAGCTGCGCAAATATCTGCGCAGTTTCTCAAAGCTAAAATAATCTCATCAAATGGTTTAATTCTGGTTTATTTTGGAGTCTCAGATGTTGTTCATGGGCTGACAGTTCGAAGTATTTATCTTTGTGAAAAATGTTTTTGCGGTTTTCAAGATTCATTTGCGTTACGCCAGTTTTCTGTCAACCCTCGGTCTCAGTTTTGTTTCCTTACCACAAAGAAGTGAAATAAACTAAGTACCGATAAACAGCTGTAGAACATAATTAGAAATATAGTTTTTCTTTAGTTTGCTAGTTGCCTCGCGAAATTGTTGCTATTTTACCGACGAAGTTTGCGATAATTAGACGAAACGCGCTATTGGAGAAATAAAAAGATGCTTTTAGACTAACAAAGTGCGAATTTGCTGCTATATCAGTCATGCAAAATTGATACAGTAACATCAAATGTAAACAAAGGAAAAGCGCTGTCTGTATGTTCATCAAGGAAGGCTACTGAAGTTGATCACAGACTTATGATTTCTTTTGGGCAACTAAACTAAAAAACTGAAAAACACATCAATAACCATCACCAACCTGTCGGTCATTGGTGCAAATTAAACGCACCTGAAAGCCTGCTATTCAATAACTCTCTTAGATTATTTGTTAATTTATCTCTGAAAACAAATCATATTTCCTAGACGTGTTTGAAAAGTTTTCCATTGTTCAGTTTGTGATACTGGAAAAAAGTTGAAAATATACTTAATGCATCAACAAACGCTCTCTTATTTGTTTGCACTCTTAATCAATTGCTTAATTAATTGTTTTGGGCGACTAACTTTTAGGCCTGAGCACCCAAGCTGGTATAGTTGGGAGCCTGAAGGGCTCTCTGAAATTTTTCTCAGAGCACAGCCTTGCGAGTTCACCATTTTTTTTTTTTTTTTGGGGGGGGGGGGTAGTGCTTAGGTCATGGGTGCGTTGTGCGTTGTCATAGTTAAAGAGAATGCCATGGTAATGGAGTGCTTAGGAAATTCGGATTAATGTAAGTATCTGGGAAACTCTGCACCTACCCCTCCCCTAACCCAACAAGTTATAATAAGTTAAAAGTTAGCATTTATGCTGGGTTAGGGGAGGAGTAGGTGCAAAGTTGCCCAGGTACTTATATTGATCCGGAAATTCTTTATCCAGTATGGCACGTGCAAAATTCGAAAAAAATGATTTTGAGGCTAGATTCTTATACTGTGTAGCTATTTTTCATTGAAATTAAAGTCACAATCAATGAATCATTACAATTCAAGTAGATTTCAGTTCAACTTCCAAAGGGGAAAAAACAAACAGAAAATGAGAAAAGAAAAAGGAAAAATTCCTCCTGACCCTCCAAGTGTCTTATCGACAACTTCAAGTATAGTATATTTTCAATAGTGGGCATTACACACAGTTGATAGTTCACCTAAATATACAAGAAGAGATATATTTAAGAAAATAATGATCTTATGATGAATATACAGAAACGCAGCAAAAGACTGTATCTCGGGTGTCAAATCATGATTTCTTCAGAAGCTGATGGATAATAGTTCTTGGAGTGCCGTCTGTGTTGAGAGATTCAAAAGTTGTGTTCCCTGAAAGAAATTATACAAATAACCTTTGGGTAAGTTTGGGAAAAGAGCAATACACAGAATCTACATTCTTACAGTCACCACAAACCAGACTGAGCTTGTAATGATCAAGAGGATTTATATGGCAAAAGGAAGACATATCGAAACAGACTAATCAGATTATAGCGAAGGAAAGGCCAAGGATTAGATTAATAATTTTTTAAAAGGATCATTTTGGCAACTTTGCCAGAAGAGTGCACATGATGCATTTTATGATGGGTAACCCAAAAACACTGAAAGTGAAATCTTTATATTTGTTTTTTATTTTATTTTGGGGGTGGTCCGTAGAGGGGTCGGTAGGGGTTGTCCATGGACTTCTCCAGAGCTAGTCTGTGGACCTGGTCTGTAGTGGAGGTCAACGGACCTGAGGTCAGTGGTTTCGGGTTACCCTTTAAAGATAGAGGAAATTGGTGACTCACCGAAATCACTGGTTTGTTCATTGATGTAACTTTGGCAAACTTCTTCATAATGCTTGATTGTACTAACAGCCCGAGAAACAGCACCCACCTGCAAGAAGAACACATTTCTATACAGACACTGAAGTCATTATGCTGCATGATCTTAAATTTGTTCCCAGAATCAAATTTGGATCCAGTTTGTAACTCAAACCTTGCAGATGAATACTGTCTACAATGTCTGGTTCTAGCTTCTAAACCTTTAGACAGTTAATACTCTTGCACCACTTACGTTGTTTAAATCCTATTATACTACTACATGAGAAATTTCTGTCATTTGATTGGTTAAGAGCAGTGGTATTTCTACTGAATTTGAAATACCTACATGTGAAAATTACAAACCTTTTGCGAGTAGTAGTATAAACAAATAATAGCATGATTTGTACGTGATATTTGGCATAAATACCACTCGAGATATTTCAAAATTGTCTCAAATTTCACTCGCCTAACGGCTCTTGAAATTACGTACAACAATTTCGAAATATCCCTCGTGGTATTTATACCAAATATCACTACAAACCATGCTATTACCTATACGAATTGCTCAGCTTAAAACAATTATTAATACCTGTAAGATTGCAATTTTTTTCTTCTCTTCAAGTTTGTCCATTAGACTTTTCAGAGAGGGCTTCCCAGAAAGCAACTGGTATTGTTCATTAGAAAGGAAGTCTGGGCACTGGTCTGTATCTTTTGCAATTTCATCGATTTGACACTCTCTGCTAATAAACAGTAATAATAATAATAATAATAATAATAATAATAATTTAAAAATAATAATCTTTATTAACATATTCCAGACAAGTTGCCATTTACAAGGTAAAAATTCCAATATTAAAATATCCAAGGCACAAAAAGTTATTATTATCATCATTATCATCATCGTCATATCATATATGTCATGATATCATGGTTACTACAACTAGTACTAATAGCGGGGCTCCCGCGCGCGAAGCGCGCGTGGAGCAGAGCCCCATACTCATGGAATATGGTCAACCTCTTTTCTTTTGGTTGTCACGTGACTGACCGAGCGTACGTACGTCCGTACGTCCGCGTCTACAGATTGTACGGGTAGGGTAGGGGAGACTATCAAAAAGGAAGGGAGGGGTATCTCAGGCTTGTCTTGACAAATCCACATCTTTTATATTGGACATTCACAATATGGTCAATTGACAGCTGTCAAAACGGGATAGCCACTGACCAGCATCACATGACCATATTGTGGGCTCATGTGTCAACTCATCGAGGTGACGTGATTTATTTGGAAGCTGTTCTGGTAGCCCGCATATTTTTGGCGGGAAATTGCGTTGACGACTGAAAAAGAAATTTTAAGTTCAGTCAGTCTTTTTGAGACACAATATTACTACTCTACACTGTTAAAGTTTTACTAAAGGATAAACGAAACAATTTCTATTGCTATGTCAACAAACAATAGCAGAGAAAATATAATTTGCAGAACACAGGGTTCAGGTGAAGAGCAACGGAGAGAGAGCAAGAATTAACTGAGGAAGAATCAGCGAAGTAGATCGCCAAAGAAGGCGCGCTCGGGAAAGAGAAAGGAGACGAATTTATAGCGAAGAACGCCGACAAGCAGAAAGAGTCCGTGCTCGAGAAAATAGACAAAATGTTAACGAAGAACGCCGAGAAGCGGAAAGATTCCGTGCTGTGGAAAACAGACAAAATTGTAGCGAAGAATGCCGAGAAGCGGAAAGACTTCGTGCTGTGGAAAACAGACAAAATTTTAGCGTAGAAAGCCGAGAAGCGGAAAGACTCCGTGCTGTGGAAAACAGACAGAATTGTAGCGAAGAAAGCCGAGAAGTGGAAAGACTCCGTGCTGTGGAAAACAGACAAAATTGTAGCGAAGAAAGCCGAGAAGTGGAAAGACTCCGTGCTATGGACCACAAATTTGCATAAGTTTTGTCTGCATAATATTTGCTCACTGATGCGTGACTCAGCACTCGCACTTTCCACTTTCCCTTAAACTTGACACTTGACTTGGAAAACCGACTTCTAAACAAACCTTCTTCAGAAAAATGATCTTCTGAATGCACTACTTTTGAATGAGAAGCAAACTGATGAAAGATTTCAAATTTTTGTGCCTTTAATCATATAAACATCTCCCCTGTCGACGGCTAAGAAATACTCCCGCGGGAATTTTCTCTTGGCGGCAAATTGCAGAATGTAGCGCTTTCACTGGCAGCTTTTCGCGTTGTCGACGTTGTCATTTAGTGTGTCGATTGAGAACTTTGGTTTCAACGCCGTTGTTTTCGTAAAAAATGTTCTTCTAAATTGTAAAATGTCTCAAATGTATGTTAGTCATTCACGTGTTGCGTTGGACCAGGTCTAATTATAGTTCACACTTTTACGGTTATTTATTTCTTATGTTAAGTAACTACAGCTGATTGTAGTGAATAAATGAAGGCAGTAATTTTTTAAACTTACAATGTAATTAAGAAAAGAATAATTAATAATTATTTTTTCATTCTCGTGAAAAATGTTTTTCGGACTGGTAGATGTTGGTTACAGCTTGCCCGAAGGGCAATCTGTAAAATTAATTTTCTTTGCACCCTGCTTGGAGTAAACATTTATTTTACCGAGGTGTTCGTTTTAACACGAAAATAACAAGAGTTGTGTCCTGCATTTCCCAGTAGCGTGTACAAATCTTTTAAATACATTTACGCAAATAGAATGGTTAATTTCATCAGGAATAGAATACAGTACATTGATAATTTGTGTTTTTTGTAGAATATACTCCATGACTTTGTAGGTAGAAAGACCGTACTTATGGCAGACGAAAGTTTAGACAAAAATCATAGCAAGTTAAACAACCTCGACACTTAACTATAGTTAAAAACGTTTGTGAATTCCTTCGCAATATTTTAGAATGCTTTTACAGTTTAAAGTGAAATGAAAGTACTAACGGGAGCCCCGCTTTTAGGCTTGGCTAAATCTATATATTACTACTATCATCATCATAACATTAATTAACATATTCCATACAAATTGGTATATACAAGGTAAAAGAAAGTAAAAGAAATAAACTATTAAAAACCTATTTCAACAGTGTTTAATAATAATTTAATAATTTAATAATAATAATAATAATAATAATCTGACAAATGCGATAAATTATTTATCACATTATAAGGAGGAGGTACAATCCTTAAGAAGAGAAAGAGGGCAATTTAATGGGGTGAAAAAATGTTGATTTATTGCTATCCACGTAGTGAATGCAATAAAAAAATTACACAAAAACCAGGTTAACAAGTTAGTTCTGGACACCATTTATGAACTGTAGTGCCCATTGCACTAATGAACTGACAATTCAACTTGTATGCCAGGATGTTATACGCTTATGGTGGAATGTCATTCACATACATGCCCCTACTAAACCTACCTGACTTAATTATTACAGAGTTCTACTTCGTCCTTTGCTGTAAACCGTCTCCTTTCTTGGTTAGCTTTGTACAACTGATACTATTGTAAGTACAGTATGCCATACACCATTTAAAAAACTTAGCCTTCAATATATCTATTATCTAACTCTTAGAAAAGTAAGGACCAGTGGTCTAATATAATTATTGTTCTGAAAGAAACAATCTACCATAAGACTACCAATTTTGTATCAATATTTATTGATTCTTTTTTAGTTTAACTTTTAAAGTGTACTGTTTTGTTCCAAGTGAAGCATTTTTGGTGTTCACAATCAAAGAATAGATAGTGAGTATGTTAGCTGATAAGATTGCAGGTTGATTAGTGATTCTCTAGTTGGTTTCTATCTACATGTAATGTACGGTACGTGAGCCATGTTTAAGACAAAACTGAATGACAGAGGAATGATGTCCCAGGTTTTCAAAACTGTTGTTGTTTTCTTGAAAATCCTAACCCAAAAACCAACAAGAATGAATGAAAAAAGAAAAATATTCTTAAGTTGTTACCTTTCCATCTTTTTTGCTTCTTCTTGATGCAATGATAATAATTCATCCCACTTCTCACTCTCAATCTTTAACCTTGGAATAAATTAACCCATTATAAGGATAGACAATCGCACATTTCATACATTATCAGTAAGGAGAATCTGGTACAACATCAGCAATTTCATTATTTGTGATAAATCTCATATTCCTATTACCTGTTTTCATTACTATGTACTGTTTTCAATAGGAGAAATCAAATACTGATCACCAATGGGTTGGTCTAGAGTCAAGCAAGTCTGCTCTATTAAACTGTATTCAGTTTGGCATTGTCAGGAGAAACTGCAAAATGATTACTTCTGACAGTGCAGGGGAGTAACTAGGGAGGTCCTGTGGTGCCTGTAAACTCTCCCCCCCTTTTGAGATAACTGTTTTATGTCCCTAGAATTCAGGTGGCAAAAACATGCAAATCCGAAGAATTTACATGCCAACCTTGTTCCCAGGGTTCTCTCCTACTCGGCCCACATGAAAGGTAGGCCGAGTAGGAGAGGACTCTGGGAACGAGGTTGTCATCGTGCAATAAATGGTTTCCAGCACTAGATGGTTACATACTCCATTTGCAGGACCGAACATCTGCAGTAGACCATATTCTTGTTCGTAACTAATATTATGAAGGAGACCTTGTGAGCCCCCCTTTGAAAAATCCTAGCTATGCCCCTGCAGTGTACCAGTTACCAGTACATGCATGTAAACAGCTTACCTTTGAGTTGCAGCTCGCAATGCAACAACCTTGGTTTCCAGTTCTTCATTTCTTGGATTGGGTGCTAACCTATAAACAGACATCTTTTTATAAATACAATCAGAATTTTTGCTTTAGTTGCAAAGTTTTATTTGACGCTAATGTTTTTTTTTTTAATCTGTAAGCAAACAGAAAACATGATAACAACTTACTTTCCATGACTGTTATCGGTTTTCAATGCATCATGAACAATATCTGTTTCTGTCACTAGTTGCTGTAAACGGTTGAAGACTTCTTTTGCTTAAGGATTAAAAAAGAGATATTAAATAAACAACTAAAAATGCCAATAATTTGTCTATTTAGGCAGTGTGACCATTTGTTGGAATGTTGCAGAACTGCAGTACTTTAAGTGCAGCCATTTTTGTTTTCCTAAAAATGCACAAATGCAGGTAATGTAAATTGAATGTGTATACTTGGCAATTAGCTCACAATATGCTGGTGATATGCACATAATAAATCTCGTACCTTCTGCTGTAACATTGGGTACCCCATTTACATTGTATTTTGATGGTTCAGTATCTAACCTTTCCAATGCAACCTGAAAAAATGGAAAGACATCCACCGTGAAACACTCTGGAACAGTTACATTACAAATTTTATAGTTGGCAGTAAATTGAATGCACTGATGGTAAGAGGCAGAGTGTAACACTTACTTCAAGGCAAGCATTCATAAGTTTCCTCAGTCTTTCCTCTGGTTTCAGGTCTGTTGGAATATTCTTGTAAAGTTCTAGAGGTAGAGGTAATATTAAAAGCTCTTCTTTTAACAATACTTTTTACAGCAATTTTATTACCAGCATATTGCTAATGTACACTGTACAACGCAAGATGTTGTACATTAATTAATCACTACCGGGATTGAAAAAGTTAAATTATATTTGTAAGTACAAGACAAAACAAACTTGAAATGACATTGATGGATCATCGCACTTATATACACAACTTAAACAGCTGTGAACTTAAAGCCTGAATTTTAACAGGAAACTTACCAGACTTAAATGAAACAGAAACTCAAACTTACCAGACTTTAATGAAACAGCAGACTTTCTCTCCTTTCTTGCTGGGACAAAACTTGATCTCCTGTCATTTTTTGCTCTCTTTGTTGCACCATCTTTTGCCTGATAAATGTAAGACATAACATTATAAAATCAATAGTAAAACAACTAACAATAACAAAACTTATTTGTTCCTTCCTTTGGTTAGCACAAGATTGAAGATTCACTGACCTTTCTGTACCGACTTTGTCGTGTAAACTTGAACCCACTGACGTCATGAATAGTTACATCCTGTGAAAAAGAACACAAAAACAGAGATACATGTAAAGCATTTTAATCAAACAAGTAAAGTTTAACCTTAATAACAAATTTAATCAAAGCTTTCCACAGTCTATGAACTCTTATAAATCAGGGACAGTTTGTGGTGTACATTGACCACAGAAGAATGTAATTGACTCATTCGTTTCACTTTTTTACTTCTTGCCTTAATTTATGCAAACATGTGCACCTTTTTCTTTTAAAACAGGCTTATCATTGTACGGTACAGACTCTATTGAATTACTATACAAGTACTTAATATTTACCTGTATTGAATCTACTTCAGGCTCAGCTCTTTTCCTAGAAGTATATTAGAGATAAAAATTAATAATTGTTAATAATTATTATCAACTTGCTTGAACAACACTTTCTATGGTATGTGTAGAGGCAGAATACATTATGCATTAAGTACCTGAACTGTTTCGTTCCTCAAAGACCAAAAAATTATTGATCCATCATTAAATTATAATGCACCATCCTACATATTTAGATAGATCACGCATAATGAAGTATGGGGTGATATGCAATTCTAGCCGAGTCATCTACAAAGAACCATTTAGGAATCACAAACAGAGCGGTGACTTGCGGTGATCAATTAGCAATTGATGGCTAACCTCGACTTGCATGGGTATCAAAGAAGATTGTTACGATAATATTAATTAATATCTTAGCTTACATGCCCGTTATATGAAGACAAGATCTTCGTGATCAAATGACGATTTGCCACAATAATCTTATAGTCAGCTGAGCTGGTTCGTTTGAAAGATGGTTAATACTGGCTAGGAAAAGCCTTAAAAAGTAAACCTTTAAGTACCGTGCTTACTTTATCAAGAAACTAATCTTGCAAAGGGCGATCACGTATAGACTGATTATAATATAGGCTGTGTTCCCTGTCCCAAGCGTTTGATAATTTAAGGTAAGAAGACTCTTAATAATGGAAAAAAAGTCCAATAATGGACAATTAAACAATAATGGACAAATAGTTCGATAAAATGCAAAACAACAAACATTACCTTCCGGACGCCATCT
This sequence comes from Ricordea florida, assembly GCA_949710005.1. Taxonomy (NCBI): domain Eukaryota; kingdom Metazoa; phylum Cnidaria; class Anthozoa; order Corallimorpharia; family Ricordeidae; genus Ricordea; species Ricordea florida. The sequence goes on along the minus strand of OX453281.1, from coordinate 27,149,575 downwards.
TAAATTTTGCGCGCCTTTCACTGCGCATGGTTTTTTGGTTGTTGGAGGGTTGGAGCGGGTGCGAGTTTCCGGGTCGCATGACAAGAGACTTGGAGGGAAGGTGTTCAATTTAACTCTGTATGACTCAACATTTAATTTCCCGTTTCTGTTCAAATATTATGCAATGTTTGTGAGTGCGTTAAGGTTGATTCCAATGGATGGGTGTGTATGATATTCATTTGTGCGTCTTGGAAAGCGTTCTCCTCTTGAGTGGTTTGGAAATGGCTTATCGAGCAGCTTTTGTGGCTAGACCAAAACCAAAGCGGAGAGCGGCGTGAGATGCGATGGGACAGCAACAAGTCAAAGCTCTCACGGATCGTACAAAGTCTGGAAGAATTAATAAGCCAACTATAAAAAGCAGAGATGGAGAAAAATCGGAATTTCACATTCCACAAGGTAAAGAATCTCTGATTTATACGAACAAAAGCTCTTACCATGCACAGGTTCTAAATACGTACCAAACCTGTTTAAGTCTAGTTCTCGCTTTACCCGGTTTTATAATCTTGATAATATTTTGTACAAAAATCGTCTGTTATGTCGCACATCTGGAGCTGTTAAATAGGAAGTAGGCGGAAATGTTTTAAGCGGCTAGTAAAAACAAAACAAGGAGAATTTTCCTTCTGATTGATCGCGATCGCGATCGCTTAAACTTGCTTTCAGCGATCCCCCGTGTATAGCATTACAGCCCCTTTAAATTGAATAAATCCATTGAGTCTCTGTAGGGAAATATTATGTTTCCAGCTTTGTTTTGACCTAAACTTTGTGTAGTAATTTAGGCAGGAAGTAGGCCAGAAATCAAAAAGTAAAGCTTTGATTAAATTGAAGGTAAGTTATTTTGTAGTTTCCGGTATTTAGAATGCAAAAGTTCGTTCCCCTAAATTGTTTGACGTTTGGTCCAGAACTATTACCTTTCTTTCTGACTAATAGTACATGTTTGCACTGTGTCAAGAGGGTTATTTGCATATCAAATTACAATACTTTCGCACCAGTACGTCTGAAATACTTTTATTAATGACGTCAAGTCGTCAAGTCCATTTTAAGTTTTTTTACTGTGTCATTGTATTTTAAGTGGGAATGATTTCCGCACAGGTCCCTACTTAAAGCTACTTGAAGCTGTCTTGTCTGGTGTAATGCACGTGTAAATATTTGTCGTGTTCGAAGAACGAAATAGTATAGTAACAGAATGCATAATGAAGTAGGGACCTGTGCAGAAATCTTTGTAGTTCATTTCATAGTTTGTTGTTAAAAAAAGAATAATAAAAACTGAAGTGGTTTATTGAATTTCACAACTTCTTTTGAAAAGTGCACATTTGAAGTGCACCTAGTTTCCTTTGCTCACCTTTGCTGTAAAAGTGGTGGTCTCACTGGCATCTTTTACAGAGTACAGTATTTGCTAACAGTACTAGTTTTCCTGACAATTTCCTGTGAGTTGCCTGTTAGTGCACAACACATATGTTTGCAGTTCTTGGCAAGCAACTTTGTGTGAATGATTAGGGAGCATTGTTGTCAGACCACCAACAGAATGCAGCTATCCAATGTAAGTTGAACATTAACGTGGGCTCACAGTTGTGGTCCCAAAGGGATGGGGGGCAACTCTAGCAGTTGCAGTAAACGCTTGTTTTGTCCAACAATAAATCCAGCTCAAGCAGACATCTTTACTCTGGTCACAAGCTTATCTGTTAGTAGTATAGTATTTAATCATTATTGCATACTAATCTTGTTTCTACAGATCTTGCAAAACGACCATTACCTGAAACACCTGTGACACAACCGCTTGACAACTGGAGCTCTAAAGAGGACCTTCTAAACACTGACAGCCAGGATAAGTCAATATTTGTTGCAATTCATGATTTCCAGTCAGCAGGGAGTAATCAGCTGAGTATTAGAGCAGGAGAAGAAGTGGCAATCTTACGTTATAATGACACTAAAGAGTGGTGTGAAGGGCAAGCCAGGAATGGTTGTATTGGGTGGCTCCCAACAAGTTATGTTACACCAATTGACAGCTTGGAAAAGCATTCTTGGTATCATGGAAAGATTGCTCGGAATGTTGCAGAGTATCTTTTAAGCAGTGGTATTAATGGTAGCTTTTTGGTCCGCGAAAGCGAGAGTAGCCCTGGACAGCTGTCAATTTCATTGCGCTATGATGGCCGTGTTTACCACTATAGAGTAAGTAATGCATCTGATGGCAAAATGTATGTGTCTACAGAAAACAGGTTCACCTCAATGGCTGAACTAATTCATCATCATTCCATGCAAGCGGATGGATTGGTCACGACATTACATTACCCCGCCCCAAAAGCTGATAAACCAGTAGTGTATAGCTTCTCCCCTGAGCCTGATGAATGGGAGATACCAAGGACAGACATTGCAATGAAGCAGCGACTGGGTGGAGGACAGTATGGAGAGGTGTATGAAGGATTGTGGAAAAAACATGACAGACCTGTTGCTGTGAAAACGTTAAGGGTGGGTATTGCAGTTTAATTAAAAGCAACTCTGTAACCTTGGTTTTTTGAGGAGTATGATTGGCTCAACCGTTTCAGAATAATCAATACTATTCACCTCCTACAAGATGAATAGTGTCAGGGCTTCTGGGAAACTCTTGAGCCAGAGAGTTTTGGTCACAGAAAAAAAATAGCTGACATCAATTCTCACTTTACAGGTGTTTCTGAGATATGTCACTGAGCTTGCTACAACAACAACAATACTTTATTTTACACTATTCCTTAATTACAATACCAAAAAAATATTACAAACCAATTATAAGGATACAATTATAAGGATACAATGTATATTAATGGTAAAGTTTATGAATGAAGGCTAAAAAAATGCGAGGTTATAATCAGGATGCTTTGCGGCCAACCTGTTTTCTAGATTCTAAAATCCAGAAAACTACAAAGTGGAAGTAATCCAGCTCTGATTTCCGATTAATAAATATAGAATATTTGATTTTCAGACTATAGTTAACCCGATATTTGAAATCAGAAATCAGAAATCAGAATTCCGAAACCAGAATTCAGAATTCACAAGTTAGAAACCAGAAATGTTATTTTTGCAATATCAACATCGCAAACTGAGATAAACCGAGAATAACAGAATTGGATATTACAGGTGACATTTCGGAAATCCAGTTTTAGATTTCTGATTTCTCAATTTTAAATTTCGTATTTTCAGAAATTTCGACTTCTGATTTCTGATTTACGATTTCTGGTGTCTAACTTGTGAATTCTGAACTCTGGTTTCGGAATTCCGATTTCTGATTTTTGATTTCAAATATCAGGTTAACTATAGTCTGAAAATCAGATATTCTATATTTATAAATTGGAAATCAGAACTGGATTACTTCCCTTTTGTAATTTTCTGGATTTTAGAATCTGGAAAACAGGTTGGCCGCAAAGTATCCTGACTGTTACCTGGTTAGCTCCATCTTATTGATGTCAAAATCAGTCTTGGAGAAGATGAGGGACGAAAGTGAGAAGAAAATTGGTCAGAGAAATAATGTTTGACGGTGTTTTGCTAATGTTCCCATTTTCTAGTTTAAGTGGTGTGAATTCCTGTTGTAGGAGCTCCCTCATCTCCTCTTTTGAAGCCATATTGGCAATTTAACAACGATTAGCTGGGAGACCTAAAAGGCTTGACCACCTGCCAAACTTCATTGCTTCATTGGTGTGGTTCTTAGTTTTTCATCTGTGGATCAAACTATGCAGTGTGACCATTCTTTGGAAAGCTACTGAACAGTTCTGTACTGTGGTACACGGTGTGGTTTGTTACCTGTGGACTGAACCATACAGCACAGCACAGCACAGCACAGCTCCTGTTTTGCGTTTCTCTTTAACTGTTTATTGTTTCAAGTTATGAAAGTTTGAATTTTCCTCCTGCGTTATGTTATGTTTACATCCACTACTGTAATTGAAACTGAAAATTTCTTTTCTTAGGAGGAGACAATGGAAGTTGAAGAATTTTTAAAGGAGGCAACAGTTATGAAGGAAATCAAACATCCACGTCTTGTGCAACTGCTAGGCGTCTGTACAAGGGAGCCACCATTCTATATTGTTACTGAGTTTATGCCACATGGGAATCTACTGGACTATTTACGCAGCAATGGTGGCAAAGAGTTGGATGCCGTGACCTTAATGTACATGGCAACGCAAGTGGCTGATGCTATGTCGTATCTTGAAACTATGAATTTCATTCACCGGTAATCAAAAGTTAGAATTTTCCTTCTTATGTTAATGAGCCTTTCTGTTACTGTTTTGTCAGGGGTTTTATTAAGGGCCTGGTACCAGGAAAATTGACCAGCTTTGAAGACAACTTTGCCTGGCTGCTTCCAGCATCTCAACTAAAAGAACAAGACATAAGTTTTCTTCATAGGGGAACATTGAATATGTATGCTCAGGTGTCAAATGCCGGTTACCTCCTGTTCCAAACTTAAATGGGATTAGTTTGTTATCAGAGCAGATTCCTAGAAGAGATAAACCCATTTCAGTATTGTCTCTGTATGGTATTTTGAATACATATATATCTTTTCATCTTGGCCAACTCTATGAACCGGCAAGGTACTGTAGACTCAATCCTTCACTATGGTTTTGCACCAAAACAGGCAAGATATGGGTCTATATCTTACTCACTCGTGATTTCCCACTTTTCTGAAAGACAAAGAAAAAAGAATGATATTATTGTGCATGTCAGTAAACTGAACTGGAAAGAAAAGAGTTGCCAATATGTTTGCTTGGCAACAAAGATGTTTACATTCCTGTCTTCCTGATTTTCATCATAACTTTTTCCTGTCTTCATAGGGATTAATAATTGGCAGAAAACATATTATGCAGAGAAGCCTTATTGGTGAGGGGTTGATCTCAATACTGTTTGTCCAAGGGTTCGTTCTTTTTGTATGATCAGGATTTAGATTAACCAGGTGATCTGGTGACATAACAAAGAGGCCTTGGCACAAAAATGTTAATGCCATATCCCACAACCCTGCGCGGCCTGATGTGTTGTTTTCGAAATTTAACATGACAGTTGATGACAGTCGCAGTGGCAGGTCTCGTCGGTTCTACTTGAACTTTTGCTCTCTGCATTCAGTAACAGGAAATGTGGGAGACAGGGAATGATTTGTCACGTTTTGGCAATGGAAACACCACTGTGTTATTCGAAAATAACACCTCAGGCCGCGCGCAGTTGTGGGATACGGCATTAAAATTTTTGGCCCGATCCTTTTCACTATGTCACCAGATCACCTGGAATGATGCGAGATCACATGGATTGTGAAGCATCAAAGGAACAAATGAATCCATTCTGGATACGACTTTATCAGTTCCTTTGATGCACCATGATCTGAGTGATCTTGGATCACAAATTGAGATCCTGATCATAAATGTACTAAAGAGACACTCTCAGATGTTTGTACTTGCAGGGACCTTGCTGCCAGGAACTGCCTTGTGGGAGAAAACCATATTGTGAAGGTCGCTGACTTTGGTTTGTCAAGACTAGTGACTTATGATATTTACACTGCACATGAAGGTGCAAAGTTTCCAATCAAATGGACAGCTCCAGAAGCATTGGCTTATAATACATTCTCGATCAAGTCAGATGTTTGGGGTATGATATATTAAGTAGAGGATATTACATGGCTGTCAGAGATAAGTGACGTTCACAGGTGACAGCAGCGAAAGAGTGAAATGCATTTCAAAATGAAAAGAGAAATTTTGTATCTCCAAGCAGCCATGTAATTGTTCTGTTAGTTATATAAAACACCACCATTTTGTTGATTGCAGAAATGGTTTTTGAATGCCTGATTGCATGTGAAAATATAGCTTTTGATAAACACTCCATGCAAATATGAAAACACAGAGGGAAAGAGAGGAAAAGATAGCAGATACCAAGTTTAAAATCAAACGAATAGGCAATTCAGAATTAAAGACACCGACAAGCAATTTGTTCCAGTGGAAATGACCCTCTTACATATTTAAGACCTACCAGTAATTTATGAATTTATTAACTGCATGGTTGTGTAATACATCTCTGTATTATGTCCAATAGCTTTTGGTGTTCTCCTGTGGGAACTTGCAACATATGGAATGTCACCTTACCCTGGGATTGACCTATCTCAGGTTTATGATATGTTGGAGAGGGGCTATAGGATGCCATGTCCTGAGGGCTGTCCCCCAGAGGTTTATGATATGATGCTTAAATGTAAGTGTTGCTTTTTTTGGATAATGAAAAATGCCAGAAATATGAAAAGGGCCAACAGAAGGAGCAGAGAAAAATGATATGTTAGATGATAATGGGAATTAAGAGAACTAATGAAAACTCATGTTGCGTCAGTTTTGAACATTGTTAAATCGACATGTGTTATAACAAAAATGACAAATTATTTTTATCAAATTAATAACAAATTTTATAAATATTTGAAAATTGCCAGCTGGAAGGTCTGTATAATGACAAACTGTGATCAAGGTTGCTGGTCCAGAGGCAGCATTTTGAAGTCAATCGTATGGTCATATTTGTTACTGTACCCTCTCAGAAAAAAAAAATTACTGATCAATATATTTAACAATTATTCCCCGAAGGCGAAGTGATTATCGATGAATATTCACCGAGACGAAGTCGAGGTGAATATTCATCGATAATCACTGAGCCTGAGGCGAATAATTGTTTTAGTATAAATACATAGGTGATTATTTCAAAAAAACAAAAAAAAGCATTGTACATCACGAAAAAATTATATTTCATCAAAAGCGCGCGAACGACTGGCAGCCATTTTGTTCGCCGAGGTGATTATCGGCTGATAATCCGAGATAGCGAACCAATCAGAGCGCGCGATTTTGTATAATCACCTGAGTATTTATACTAATGTATATTATTATATGGATAATAGTGTTTTTACCAGAAACTAAAACACTCGTATTTTCCATATTTTCACTCAGCAAAGACAGGAAGAAGTTGTTATAAGCACCAAACCATGGTTGAATCAAGACGTTCCATAAAATGCTTACTTTATTGAAAATACTGAGGTTATCCGAACACATAAATGACGATTGTGGTGATTGTGAAGATTATGAAGATTATGAAGATTATGGTTCGACTGAAAAGCAATAGGTTAAGATAATACTAAGAAACTGGTAAACTAATTGAAAATCACTGAAAGACTGACACTTACAAATATTCCTCTGATCCAGTAGAGCGAAGAAAATCAAGATATAACGAACAAACGGTAGCAAAAGAAACAAACAGCGAAGAGATCAAAGCACGAGGCGATTGTGTAACCTATATGAAAATTGATACCAATCACGTGGTTGCGCCATGGGCTAACTCAAAGTCACGCGTGCTTACAATAAGGCGTGTAAATAAACGAACAAATAAAACGCGACGTTTGAATCTAACATACCGGCCCCTAAATGCGTAATTAGTGCATTTAAACTTAGCTGAGATTCGAACGGCAAACTTGAGACATTGTTCTTAACTAATTCACTTAAAATGTCAATCAGGTAACTCAAAAGACAGTCAAATCCATCAGGGGACAATTGTTCCTTTTGACATGACAGGTTAACTCCTCCGTATGAGACATCTAGATCAACAATGCTTAGCAGCTCTGGTGGAGTCTTGGAGCTTCTAGGAGAACGATCTTATCGATGGGGCGTTCTAGAACAGAAGTCTTGGTTTGCAACGTGGCTCTCCTTACAAGCCCATCTCCCCTGTTTGGCTTCACTTCCAGGATACGACCGAGGGGCCACGAATTTCTTGGGGATTTCTCGTCCACCACAAGAACAATATCTCCAACGTCGAAGTTACTTGTTGGACGTTGCCACTTCTGCCTTTCCTGCAGACTAGGAAGATACTCCTTGAGCCACCTCCGCCAAAACACATCAGCTAGATATTGGACTTGTCGCCACCTCCGACGGGAATAGACATCCTCCCTTTTGAAAACCCCAGGCGGCAATGCAGGACCTGCCCGTAGCAGGAGAAGGTGATTCGGTGTAAGGGCCTCGAAATCTCTCGGGTCGTCGGATACCTTTGTTAGGGGTCTACCATTGACTATAGACTCTACCTCACACATAAGAGTCGCAAGTCCTTCGTCATCAAGGACCTGCTCCTTTAGAAGGGCATTTATCACCTTTCGGATGGTGCGAATGCAGCGCTCCCATACACCACCGTGATGAGAGCCTGCTGGTGGGTTGAAATTCCACTGGACACTTCTCTGCAACAGGAACTCTGAAATCGCCTCCTGGTTCCACCTGTCGATTGCACTTCGCAGTTCCTTTTCGCCACGCACAAAATTTCCACCATTATCCGATCTAATCAGCTCTGGTTTTCCCCTTCTGGCGATGAAACGACGCATAGTATTTATGAAGGAGTCAGTGTCCAGGCTGTGGGCTACCTCAATGTGGATTGCACGCATGGTCAAACAGGTGAATACCACGCCATATCTCTTGGTTTGGCTTCTCCCACGACGAACAAAGAAGGGCCCAAAACAGTCAACGCCGACATAAGTAAATGGGGGCTTGTCTGGAGTGATTCTATCATGCGGCAGATCTGCCATCTTCTGCTCTCCAACTGGTGCTTGTCTCTTTCTGCAGCTGAAGCAGTCATTGAGGGACTTTCTCACTGCGGCTCTTGCCTTTACGATCCAAAATCTTTCCCTGATCATGGAGAGCACGTGTTCTGTGCCAGAGTGTCCAGCAATGCGATGATAGTAGCTGATAATCAAACGGACCACATGGTGTGAGGCTGGCAGAATTATTGGGTGTTTTGCATCCAGTTGTAGGGGTGCCCTTGCCAGCCGTCCTCCTACACGAAGTAGGCCGTCCATCAACTGTGGGTCGAGCTTGAAGATTTTACTCGACTTCTTAATTTGACCCTTCCTTCTTCTAGTGGCAGATTCCTTTCCAGCTTCAACACCTTTATTTTGTAGGATAGCAATCTCTTCCTTGAAGCTTTCTTTCTGTACAGGCACTAGGATTTCCCTTTCAGCCTTGTTAATTTCCTCCACGGTGATTGGCTCTATCCTTACTGCCTTACTGTGGGACATGGATTCTGATTTGCGGCGTCCGACCGCCTTTAGTAGGTTTGACCGGTAACGCAATAGCCACGCCACAGACTTCTTTAAGCGATGCCAGTGGGAGAAGCGTCCAAAGAGTTGGCTGAGTGTCGTCATCCCTGCTTCAGTGGTGGAAGAGAACACTTGTCGCTCCCTCTTGACTTCTGGATCGTTTTCCGCAACTTTCCGGTCTGCGTACTGCTGGCTTGGCCAGGCTTCTTCTGATTTCCAAAGAAAGCCGGGTCCCGTCAACCAACGTTTGTTCTTCAGCAAGGCTTCGGCTGAGAGGCCACGCGAAGCATCGTCGGCTGGGTTTTGTTTAGTGCCGACATGTTTCCACTGGGAAGGGAAGGTGACTTCTTGTATTGCAGCAACACGGTTCGCCACGAAGGTATGGAACCGTTTGTCTTCGTTGGCGATGTAGCCCAAAACGCAGGTGCTATCCGTCCAGAAGATAGACTGATTGACCTATATGCCGATTTCCTTTCGGACCATTTTATCCAGTCGCGTTGCAACCACGGCTGCTGAGAGCTCCAGGCGAGGAATCGTCAACTGCTTCAGCGGGGCTAGACGAGATTTGCCAGTAATGAAGGAACAGTGGATGTCACCTTTAGCGTCGGTGAAACGGAGATAGGTAACAGCACCATATGCAAGCTGGGAAGCATCTGCGAAATGGTGCAGCTGACTGGAGGCAACTTCCTCAAAGTTGATGGGCTTAAAGCAGCGGTTCACCTTACGTTTTTGCAGCATGGGAAGTTCGACGAGCCAGTTCCTCCAGCGAGTGAGATCGTCATCCGATATAGGATCATCCCACCCCAGATTCTTACGACATAGGTCTTGAAGTAATGCCTTTGCTGGCAGGATGAATGGGGCTACAAAACCTAAAGGGTCGTAGACAGAGGAAACCACAGATAAAATTCCTCGTCTGGTTGCCGGCCTGTCTTTCACGCTTATCTTGAAGCCAAAGGTGTCAGTTTCCACATCCCATCTCACTCCTAGAGCACGCTCAATTGGCAATTGATCGAGGAGAAGACCTTTCACTGATCCTGCTCTTTCCGACACTGGAATAGAATCGATTACCTGACGCGAATTGGAGATCCATTTTGTCAAGCGGAATCCTCCTTTGGAGAGCAATTGGCAGAGTTCGTTCGCCAGCCCAATGGCCTTGTTCTCAGATGGAACCGACTTGAGGCAGTCGTCGACGTAGAAGTTGTCTTTGATGGTGTTAACCGCCTCCTCGCTGAACTCTTGTTGGTTGTCCTCGGCGGTTCGCCGAAGACCGAAGTTAGCACAGCTTGGTGACGATGTCGCGCCGAAGAGATGCACCATCATCTGATATTCTTCCGGCTCAGCGTTCAAATTACTATTTGGCCACCAGAGAAACCGTAAGGCATCACAATCATTGGGACTGACATGCACCTGGTGAAACATTGACTCTATGTCAGCCATGAGAGCAACAGGTTCCTGTCGGAAGCGCGTCAGAACTCCAACCAAGTTATTTGTTAGGTCGGGTCCCTGAAGAAGTTGGTCGTTGAGCGATGTTCCCTGGTACTTTGCTGCACAATCGAATACGACGCGGACCTTGTCTGGCTTGTTCGGATTGAGGACGGGATGGTGAGGTAAATACCACACTGCGCCAGCAGGGTGGTCCGGCCGGTCTTTTGGCACTTTGCGGGCATGGCCGTTCTTTACCAGGTCGTCCATGAATGTAGAATACTTGGAGAGAAGCACTTCGTTTTTCAGCAGTCTTCGATGTAGCAACTTCAAGCGGTATTCTGCTAATGGTCGGTTGTTTGGAAGGTTAGGTGGATCGTTCCTCCAGGGCAAGGCTATTTCATAATGTCCTCCCTTAAGTTTGACTGATTGCTCCATGATTCTTATTGCGTGCAAGTCTTCCTTGGAAAGTCCCACGTTCTTATCGTACGTTGAATCACTGAACTCTAAGTTACAGAAACTTGTAAACTGTTGACTGAGTTTGTCGTCAGCTTTGATGAAGTTCGCAGTACGATAAGGATTTCCTCTCCGGTCTAAGGGGCCGTTAAGCGTCCATCCAAGGATCGTTCTCACTGCATATGGGCCTTGATTCTTGCCTTCTATCGTCTGTTTGGGTTCTAGCGCTTTCGGGACATCATTTCCGATCAGCAGGCCAATGCAAGCGTCAATTTTGGGCAGTTGGATACCTTTGAGGTGAGGGTACCTGCTCGCATCTTCTTGTTGTGGGATGCTGTCTTCACTAACTGGCAGTTGTGGGGTTGAGAAGACAGCTGGAAGCTCAACAAAATTGTGCTCATCCAGGTCGAACACTTCCAGCTCGAAGACCCTACATTCTGTCACACTATTTTGCTTCTCCAAGGTTGTCAACGTTAGAGTAGTTTTCTCGCCTTCCAAAGCTAGCATTTCCATGAGCTGATGACTGCAGAATGATGTGTTTGATCCGCTATCCAAGAAGGCGTAGGTTAACACTGTAGTGTCTGAACCTCTGGCCCTAACTTTTACAGGGACGATGGGAAGGCTGATCGTTGAAGCGCCGGCCCCAGTTAAGGCACACCGACTATCGCCGTTGACGTAACCATTTTGTGCATTGCCATTGTTGTTTCCAGCCGCACCTCCGTCGCCTTCACTGGCTCGAACCTCGTTAGCAGGAGAGTTCCCATCGTCGCGATCCGGCACCCTTGGATGCAGAAACGTCGAGTGCTTCGTACGGCAAGTGGGGACCTTGCAGTAGCTGTTTTTCGGACAGGATCGCACCGTGTGACCAGGCTGGAAGCAATTTTCGCAGAGACCTTTGTTACGCACAAACGTGAGTCTCTGTTCCACGGAGAGTCTCTTAAATTCTCTACAGCGAGTCAACCAGTGATCACCCTTGCAAAAGTGGCACTTGGACGTAGCCTTTGTTGAAACAGCTCCAGCTGAAGAGTCCTTATTGCTCTTACCAACGGGTTCACTTCCCAGGGTCGCAAAGCTATTGCCCCGTCGGGGTCTGGGCTTCTTGGAATCTTTTCCTTGGCTCTTCTGTTCACTGCTGATGTTTCCGAATATGGGGTGATTTAAGGCTCTGGCCTTTGACTCGACGAATCTTGCGATATCCTCGAACGTGATTTCTCTCTGCCTATTACTTGTTATGTCGTCAGCGACATCGCGCCATCTTTGCCTTAGTTGGAAAGGAAGTCTTTCTGTTACCCTTTGTAGACTGTCTGGATTCTCGATTTTACTGAGGTAACCGATCTCTTTCAAAGTGTTTTTGCAGCTTGTGAGTAGAACGGAGAACTTCTGGAGAGCCTGGCCGTCTTCATGCTTTATCGGGGGTCCATTTGTAACTCGACTGACACAGGCAGAGGCAATTTTGTAGCTCTGGCCATATCTTTTCTTCAATAGCTTTCGTGCTTCTTGATAGCCTTCATCTGGTTGCATTGACAAGCAGCTTCGCATGAGCTCTTGGACGTCACCCGAAGTATACTGCACAAGGTAGTACAGTCTTGAACTGCTGTTTTTCGTCTTGGCTTCGATGAGGTTTTCAAAGGATCGGATAAAATTGCAGTAATTTATAGGGTCTCCGTCGAACGTCTGAACCTCAGCATGAGGCAGTGTTAGCGTGAGAGACAGCTGCTGATGTTGTCCCAGTAGCTGTTGCAACTGTTGGTCGCGATACTGCTGCATGTGCATAAGCTGTTCATTATGTCGTTGCTGCTGCCGCTGAATATCTATCATATCTTGTACGAATTTCTCTCCAATTTCTGAATTACTTGGGGATGAAGCTCGCTCTTGTTTGATTTCAGTGCGATTCGAGCGGCGGTCGCTGAGTTCGAGCTTTGGCAGATTCGCAGATGGCCACGGAGTTGCTTGAGGTGAAACTTTGTCAAACTTGTTACCAGGTTGAGTGATCACTGATTCCTTTGGCCTTTGGGACTCTTTTGGGAAGCCACGAGAAGCTTGTAAGCTTTGTGAGGGTGGCACCAGGACATTTGGTGTTGGTACAGAAGAGTAAGTATCCATGTTGGGGAGAACTGGCAGGCGTGGTCGTCCAGGAAGCGAGGAAGTTGAGGAGTTCTGGGTTCGCGCATACAATGGTTGTTGACCGTACTGATCTTCTTGTTCAGCTTTAACATACACTTGTTCTTCAGCTTCCACCTTGGCAATCTCGGTTTGAAGCTGAAGTTGTTGTTTTCGTTGATCGAGGCGTAATTTAGCTTCCTCTTGTTGCTGTTGGTATTTTAGCCCTTGATGCTTTAATCGTAATTCTTCTTCTTGTAGAGTTTGCTGCTCGTGTAGAGAGGCTGCCTCGGCAGTAAGTGATGCCCTTTTTGCGGCGGCGATAGTTCTGGGACTGATGGCCGACGACCCAGCTTCCGACGTACGCGAACTAGAGCGGGACGATTTAGACCTTGATGATTGTATACGGGATCTTGACCCGGAGTTGCTGACTGAATCTTGTGGGTTAATTTCGCTATCCACCCTTCTGAAATGTTTGCTTTCCATCTTTGCGAACCACTCGTCGAGTGTTCGTTGAAAATTGACGATTCGTTGATTTTCGCACTCGAAATATTCATGCGAATCTTGAATTTCGAATTCGTCATCGAGGGAGGCGTGATAAGCGGTGTGAGCGTCTCGGAAAATGGCAGCTGTTTCGTGAAATTCCTGCGCCTTTAACCTTACATCAGCGATGTCATCACAGTTAGAAAAGCATTCCGTAACTTCTTTAATTTTCTTGGTAATGCTCCCTTTCGCTGAGCTTCTGTTTCTACGAAGCTGAAAGGACTTTTCGTGTCGAATTCCATCGTTGTCCAGGGTCACGTTAGGCCGCCTGTCGCGGGTTGAAAGGGTAGTTTCTTCGCTCGAGTTCGTAGCCATAATTCCTGTTCAGGTCAAGACTTTGGTAGACTTGAGCGGCGGTTATTTTCGAACTAATATAAGCACCAAACCATGGTTGAATCAAGACGTTCCATAAAATGCTTACTTTATTGAAAATACTGAGGTTATCCGAACACATAAATGACGATTGTGGTGATTGTGAAGATTATGAAGATTATGAAGATTATGGTTCGACTGAAAAGCAATAGGTTAAGATAATACTAAGAAACTGGTAAACTAATTGAAAATCACTGAAAGACTGACACTTACAAATATTCCTCTGATCCAGTAGAGCGAAGAAAATCAAGATATAACGAACAAACGGTAGCAAAAGAAACAAACAGCGAAGAGATCAAAGCACGAGGCGATTGTGTAACCTATATGAAAATTGATACCAATCACGTGGTTGCGCCATGGGCTAACTCAAAGTCACGCGTGCTTACAATAAGGCGTGTAAATAAACGAACAAATAAAACGCGACGTTTGAATCTAACAGTTGTGTGCCAAGTGTCCTGGATGTATGCACACATCCTAACAATAATTATGTTTCTGCCAGTTTCTTGTCCATATAATAAAAGAACATTACACAATGGCTTGAAAATATGAATTTTATTTTCTCATGTTGAAAACAAAATTTTATTCACTTGCTGCACTCGCTGGTAAAATATTGTTTTCACCACTCATATCCTCTATATGTTAATTTTATAATCTTTGATATCATTTTATTCAGGCTGGAACTGGGATGCAGCTGAGAGACCAACATTTAAGGAGATCCATAGCTGGTTGAATAATGTCTTTTCAAGTAGCAGTGTTACTGAAGGTAAATGTCATGCAATGCCGAGTGTTCATGTTTTACTTTGAAAATGATTTTGTGCTAGAGAAGATACTGTAGGTGAATTAACTGTTATTAGCAACTGCACATAACGATTGAGTCATTTCTTGGGATGCCCAGGAGCCCCCATTATGTCCCTGCTATCTGTCAAAGTGAGCTAATAACAGCAGTAAAGTGCACTGATGACTGAACTGTGCAACAGCTGGTAGAAGGTGAAACCCATTAATGGCCTAGTTTTAAACGTTAGTAGCCAGAACAGAAAACTTAAGCACCCTGACTTGATCCGAAAACATTTTTGTTCAATCAGTTAGTTTTGACTATGTCTCAAAAATTGATGTTGTTACCTGCTGCAGTTCAAATTTATTTTTGTACCTAGTATTTTCACATTCATCTATAATAATAACTATTTTTTTGTCTATAAAGTTACTTATTTGTTCAAAGTTATTTTCAAAGTTATTTTCATCGTTCAGTTACATGTTATTTTGTAGGTCCATTTGTCTGTCAGCAAAGTGCTTGACTTTTTCTGTGTTAATGTTGTTCATTATTGCAGAAGTGGAAAAAGCTTTGGTCAAGCAAAGATCAAAAAAAGGGAAAAAATCCAAAAAGAAGGGAGGGAAAAAAGGAAATACATCTGTTAAAGATGAGGATAATGACATGAACAAAAGGAACAAAGATGATTCCAACACTACAAAGGTAAAGGTCTCAACTTTTAAAAAACTCGCAAACAGTCTTAATCCATCAGGGCCTCCTCCTGAGCCTCCGGCACGGCCAGGAGTGAGTGATCAGAGTGAGGAAGAGCAACGGGCAAGAAAGAACTCAGCGACTGTTGCTCTACCTACAGCTCCAGCAATGACTGACATGATAAATGAGCTGGGCAAAAAGTCATCAACTAATGACAGACAGCATATGGTTGTTGATCAAAATGCATGCCAGCCACTTACATCTGTACAGAATAATCAGCACAAGAGGCCCCCAGCTCCACTGCCTTCAGAGTGTCAACCAGGGAGTGACTCCAAGGTAAGAGGACCAATACCTCTACTTCCCCCATCAGCTCAGCGACATAAACAAGCTCTTATTCCACCCCGTCAGGATGCACGGAAACTGCTTCCACCTTCACCCCCTCAGCTGGAGCAAAAACTTCCAGCCCCTCAACCTCCTCCTCAACAGAGGCAACTTCCGCCACCTCCCCCTCCTGCAAATCCACACAGACAACTGAAGGCTTCTGTCTCTCAGCTGAAGCCAGTTTCAAATCCACCCCCTCCTCCTCCTACTCAGGACAGGCAAACCTTAGGGGAATCCTCCGAGGAACACAAGGAAACGGGCCAGTTACAGAGGCCAGTGAGTGTGCCACCCCTTCTACCTCATGCTTCACGACCAACTCCAGATTCTGGGAAACAAAAGCCATTGGAACAGGCAGAAAAGGTTCTCCCGTCATCACAAGGTGTGGCTAAAAAGCCACGCCCAGTGCGGCAGAAGTCCACTGACAGTATGAATCAACGGGGGAGTGCACCAAAAAGTCCTGTTCCTCGACCTCGTAACAGACCACCTCCTCCACCGCCACCAGGCCAACTGCAGGAGGGTGGGAAGTCTGCATCTAATTCCAGCTTGTCTTCAAATGAGGCCTGTTTGTCTGAATCATCAGGAGATGGGTTGGGTCCATCACCAAAACCCCGTCCTGTACCACGTGCAAGAGTCAGGGGGAAAAAGCAGGCAGTATCCACTGGTGAAGAGGGGAGAGCTGATGTTTCTCCTTTGAACCAGAATTCAGACATTATGGCACAAGTTGCTCCAACATCGCAAACCAGTAATGAACCTCCGTTGGGCAGACCGCCATCAGTTAAGTCAAGACCTACCCACCCTCCCCCGTGTGTACCTGGTAATAAAAAGCCACCAGCCAGGGACCCATCCGTTGGTACTAATCTTCAAAAGTCCAATATGTCAGGACCAAAGCCCAGCTCAGCTGGGCTTAAACCAGCAACTGCAGGACAAAAACCTAAACTCCCTGCCAAACCAAACATACCTAAGAAACCAGTAGTGGCAATGCCCAGTTTTGGAAGTGGAACAAACCTTTCACCAGAGGTCAATAAGATATTGAAACTTGTGCAAGATGGACAAGCCAAAGTCAAGGAAATCACCTCCCTTACTGATGCACGAGTGATGGGAGATTCACAGAACAATCTGTTAAGTGTTATTGGTGAGCTTAGAAGGATTACACTTGAGGTAATGGATTCATTTTCCAGTCTGACTGATTCACTGGGACCTCAAGCAAGGTTTAGAGTTCGCCGGAGTATTACAGATCTTGAGAGCAAGTACAATGAAATGGACTATCTGTTACAAACTGTGGGTCAAAATCCAACTGCTGTTGAAATGGAACTTATTGGGAAAGTTGTCAACAGCTTGAGTAATGCATTGGAAGGCATATGCATAACCTTTAAGACAACATAGCCAATACTTTGACTTCTGAAAACCTGCTCATACTACAATGCATCAAATAGTATTAAATACCAACTAAGTAACCCCTCATGTTCATGCTCATGTTAAGCAATCTGATAAGCTCACTATCTTGGTATATTCAACACTATTCACTTCCTACAAGGTGCAAGTGAGTTTGCTCTATGAAAAAAAATGGCTGGTGTTAATTCTCGCTTGACAGCTGTTAGCATTGTCACAGAGGTTGCTTGTTATATACTAAGATAATGTTATTACTCTCTTCTAGTGGCTTTAGAAATATATGCCTCACTGCTTCACAGCTTGGTAAATATTCTGCCACTATTTACCTCAATTTCACATTATTATTGTTAGTTATCAGCCCTCTCAGCTGGACAAATATTCACCTGATTCTTGAGTTTTAATCTGAAATTCATAGGAAGAACTAATGTCAAATCCATAGTCTTGTGGACAGGTGATTTTTTACGTGCAGTTTTTTTACAGAAAATTATAATCGTGTACTGCACGAATTGACCTTTGTAAATGAACCTGTCTTTCAATATCATAGTTTCAATTTTCTAACTCATTCCTTGAATATACAAAACAGAGCTCCAAATCTTCAGTCAATAGATACAGAATGCTTGTGTGGGAACAAATTTATTTTTGGTAGGGGAATAAATAGAATTGAAACTGATTATTATTAAGTATAGCATATTTAATTGTTTAGGATAGACCTGCATCAGTGCACCCAGCAAAACAAAACAATCTACTAACTGTGAAATGGAAGGAATAGAAATTGGATGGTTTCATTGATAAGCAAGCAAGAATACTAGGTTAATTGTGTTATTACAGTCGAAGATAGATACAGCAAATTTGTTTATACTGTTCAAAAGGTAAGCAGTTGATGCTAGCCTTTCATGAAGAATGAAGGAAAATTAAATATAACTGCAGGCAGCTCCATTAAAGAAGGGCTCACCCTTCTTCCATAACCCTTAACTTCTCTGCACACGTTGTCATTGGTAATTTTGTCTTTCAATATTTACACATTTTAAAGTACAGTAAGTAGATTTAGTAAGGATCGAAAAATTATCAACCCAAGAATGGTGTCTAATACTAAATTTTCTACATTTGTAAATCATCTCAGAGGGCACCAAGTATCTCATTTATGGGAAATGACAGATAGATCTAAGGAGTGAATTCTACATAACACAATGAATGACTGGTTCTGAGAGATGCAAATTTTGCCTTGGCTTGTGCACTTGTTCTTTACATTCCTCCTGGCATTAGCATCATTGTCTCATGATCGTTGAATACAAATTTTTAAAGTACACAAAATGCTTACCTAATTATGAAGGCAATGATGCATTATTTGACTGGATTAGGTAACAATTTGGTGTGATGTTGTTTTGGGGGGAGAGAGTCCAAACATGACTGAACCCTGCATGCACCAATCAGTTGCTCTCGTTTTGGGCAGTTTGTATTTAACATTGATATTTGTACACTGTTTAACGTAGACAAACCGCACACATAACATGGTACATACCACTTCATGGTGGTGAAAAAATTGGGGCTAAAACTATTGGGATGTACATATGCAAAGTCAAAGTACAGAAGAACATTTCTATGTGTTATTTGTTTCACCATTTTTTTATATTTAAGGAAAACCTAAGATTCACCTACTGCCAAGATGACAATGATATTAGTCAATAAGTATTATTTTTTGGTATTTCTGTTTTCATTTAGATTCTTCATTCTTTGCAGAATTTAATAGTTACTTAATCCTAATATTGTTTGTGGTATACGATGTTAAACTACTTGTCAAACATCCTGGAAAACTGACCAAGTGAACCATCACATAGTGTGCAGATCCATGTGGGCATCTTCTATTTCATGACACAGCCATCTGTGTACAAACTGACAATAATTGTAATATTACAATATGATTTTTAATGATTAACAATAAATTTATTAACAATAATCGTATTAATCAAATCAATTCATGACAATTAATTATTAATCATAATTAATTTTTAAATTGATTATAATTGGTAATTATTACCATCAGCAGCTTTTCTTTTCATTTTTGCTGTGGCATTTTGATTTTGCACGTTTTGATGTACTTTGTGTTCCCACGCTGGATTATTTTACCTGGAAATACAATTTTATTGCCTGCTCTCTACCAAAAAAATATATCAAACATAATGCTCTCACTATGGTTAGTTTGTTACAGTGAATTTTCAGTCAGAAATTAAGCACTTTTTAAGATTGGTGCTACTGATGCAAGATTAATGTTGTTTTGTCTCAGACTATTTTACAGTTGAATGGTTCAAAAACCGAAAAAGAAATTTAGGAATTTTGAGTTGTCTAATTCCAAGAAGTAGGGCAGTTAATTCCCATTAGTTTTTTTGTTATAAAATAAAATGTACATCTATTTTTAGGCAATCTTTTAAATTTATCTTGGCATATCAAATGGACCATACATTGTTATGTGCTGCATATTAAAAATTGAAATGCCTCCATTGTTGTTTTTTGCACTGGATTACATTTTGATGCTCATTACAAGTAAAGGGGGAACGTCTACAGCTTCAGTTAAATGGTATTAAGATATGCAGATAGTGCCATCGTGGCATGGGCAAATTATCCAAGTGTCCAACTACATTTCCATTTTTAAAGAGCTACTATTTCAATATCTGCTGTTTCTTCCTGTTGTCTCTTCTGTAGCAAAAGTCACCTCAAACACCACAAATAAGCAATCTGATAGGCTACTATACCAGCTATTCAGTGACATCATTTGGCCAAATACTTCAAACAAAGACACCAACATGAACAAACAACCTTTATCAATACCCTCTCTAATAAGAAGTAACAAGGCATTTTCTAAAGAAAACATCACGTTCGTTCACTTGTTCGCGGTAATATTTATTTTACAATTCTTAAAGAAGGCAGAGGCCATGCACTGATCACAAGAACTCTTCGAATCACCAATTTGAACAGTACCTTCCGTGTCTTGAGTCGTCTCTTCATTCCTAGTGCTGCACTTAGGCACCAACACCTAAGAAACCTCAGCAGACTTAACTTCACTAATCGTTTCATACTTAAATCAAGGGTTTGACCAATGACCAGTCCAGTCCCTAATTAGCTTCACGGTTGGGATACATTTGAATTTGATCTAGGACACGTCACCAAGAATCAACCAACCATGGTGCTGGTTTTGTTAAGTGAAACCCTTGGTAAATAACAATATAAGTTGAATGTGTGCACTACAATCAGGACCTGTACTTTTTCTTTTATTGTCTGAACTTCGCTGTACTAGGCAGATACAATGAATATTATTACGGCTCAGTATTTTACAACTTTTGAGCTCCAAATTCAGACACTTCTATTTAATATAACAGATCCAAATAGTTAAACTGCTCAGGGAGTATCTCCTCATAAACATTGCATTCTTTACCCATTAGCCTTTCCTTCCACAATTACACTTTCAACAGAATTTGCTGGAATTTTCGCTTCTCCTTGCACCATCATCAAAGAATTACACTCAGGATTAACATATTTTTAGTTTTCTTCAGGATATGACTACAGTAAATGTTGTCATCCCACAGGTTACTAGCACGATGTCCATGTACTGTGCGTGTCTTAAATTAAAAGCTCTAAAAAATTTTCAGAACAATCTATACTACACTTTCTCTTAGCCAAAAGGTTTGACAAGAATTTGTCACCCACAAAAACTTTACTGTAACTGTGTTTCAACTCTGAAAATGGTGTCTATGTTTCACCTAGGGATTAGATATACAATAAAGCTTGTTACTGTACTTGCTTGGGTACTGTTTTATAAACCTTCCAAACTACCTTGACTGACCTCGATCTAGCAGTAAAAACTTTATAAAAACCCATTCATGCTACAAACTACTTGAATCCCTAAATAATATTGTCCACAATTCTTTCACTCGTGGATGACAATAATTCTATTTCAATGGGATTATGTTGATGTTGCTAGTGCCATTGTGATAGTGCACAAATAACGTACCCCAAAACACAATGCTGCCTCTAATACTGAGTTACACTATTAAAAAGTAACAAAATGTTCAAAATCCTACAACAAACTGTCTAATTATATCAGGTGCTGCAGAATCGAACCCTGCCATATCCAGCATTCCTCTGTCATTGGGATCAGCTAAGGTGAAACCATTGGATGTCATCGCACACACAATCAACTTGGCATCAATACCAGAGTGTGCCCTGTACTGTTTCAGTGCCTCGCTAGGGTGCAGTCGACCTGCCCATGTTTCACAGTCAGTGTAGACTATGAAGACATCCACTTTAAGGTTGTTTTCTGTAGCATACACCATGGGTTGAGCACAGTCGGTCCCACCCATTGGCACCTAAAGAAACAGAAGTTTAGTGGTTTAACCTACTTTTGAAAGTACAAAATGTACAAGGAATGTCTCAAGAAGCCAGAGTTCTCTTGATGTACCAATGAAAAAGTTTCCCAAATAAAATAATTTAAGTGATTAAGTTTTACCTGTTCAATGACTCTGAGCACAGTGTCTAATCTCTGAGTTGAATTTATATTGAGTGGCACCAGACGGTTAGAAAATCCCACAAAGTAATAGTGGGGTTCAGTGCGTGCTGTTACCATTGCCATGGCAGCTGAAGCAACTCGTGGAGTGATGCTGGTGCCAACACAGTTACCCCAACCCATTGAGCCACTGACATCAAGTGCAAGTAAGAATCTCTTGTTGGTTGGTTCCACATTCTGGAAGAGTAATACATGAAACATCAATAATAATAATAATAATCATAACTATAACAAAATTCTCAAATCTGATTGGCTATCAACTGCCCTGATTTCAGCCTTAATAGGACAGTTAAATTGGACAGTACGCGTCATGCCTGAGTAATTGGACAGTACGCGCCATCACGCGCGTGCTTAAATGGCTTTTTTTTCACTGCTAGCAAAACAAATCTTGGAATTTCATGTGTTTTGATTAAGAAAAAAATAAGTTTATATATCAAAAATTTTGTTAAAGTTATGATTAATTGGTAATAAGACTTCGTGTCGTCCAATTCGGTCTGCAATCATACTCGTGATTAAACAAATTGCACTCCCGCTACGTGGTCGTCCGATTTTGTTAATCACTCGTATGATTACAAACCGAATTGGACTCCACTCAGTCCTATTACCATTACTAATTGTGTCAATAACAATGCTCAAATAAGATATGTTGTTAACAGCTGTCCGATTTGACCTGTCCTATAACAAACATTTGTAATCAGACAGTTAAGCAGCCAATAAAAATTAAGCACTTCATGTCATAAGCAGTGTTGCATCCAAAGCGCGTCATTGCGTCCTGGGACGCAATATCTTGCTTTTGGACCCCCTAAAATACTAAGAAGGGGTCCCTGTGGACGCACAAATATCATGCTTGAAAGATATGCACATTTCTTCCATATGTATCGACGAGAAGAAAAACAATCCGCTTGCCATGTGCGGAACAACGAACTTCCGAAGATGAACACTGGAGCGTCATGCCTTCTGATGCACAATTGCCACCATTGACGGATTTTCATGTTCATTTGCTCCGCGTTTTTTGAGTTCTGACTTCTCATAACAAAAGCTTTTTAGTTTGAGAGACCCGTAGCGTTACGCAGAGGTGAGTGAAGAAGCATTTACTCGGCCCAGTAATCGCAGTTTTCAAAATGGCAGACACAGACCATGCGGTTTTTCATTCGTCTTCATCATCAAATTAAGAGGTGATTGAAATCAATATTTATGATAGGACCCCCAAGATTCGGGTCTGGACCCCCAAATATTTGTCCAAGGGGTCCAGAGGACCCCTACCCAGTAAAACCTGGATGCAACACTGCATAAGGCAATAAAATTTAACTACCTAGCCCATCCTAGCCAATCAAATTAAAGGAAAATTTCATAAGTGAGCAGCTTGACAAGTGGAGATTGAAAACAAACATGGACGAAATTAACTCTGTGTTCAAATCGTTGGCCATTTTGCACAATAATTTTACACTTTAGAAAGTTGACCTTTAGCTGTTTATGTATTAATAAGAAAGGTATGTGCCCTTATATTTACCCATAGCTAATTCCCGAGTTTCTCGCATTTTGCTGTTGACACAATCCGTAATCAGATCTCATGACCTACAATTCAAGAATAATCAAGCTTATAATTTCAAATCAACTTCACACTACACGCTCAGCTGATTTGAATACCTCACCCAATTACCCCAGGAATTGTACTCTTCACTCTGCCCTATTGCCATTACCCTGGTACCGTATTTACCTGCATATAATATGCACCTGTGTACAATACCCACCCTATATTTTCGACCATAATTTGGGAAAAAAAAAACAAGTTTTATGCAAACAAAACCAGTAGTTGATCTTTGTGAAATAATGTATGGATAGAAAAATGGCTTGTTTTCTTATTTGAACGCATACTAGTGCTTGTAATAAAGTTTGATCTTGCTTGGCCACCATGTTAGAAATGCAGCAAATAGTGCTCGTTCCAATCCAGTCTATCTAATATCATCCAAGATGGCAGCTGATCAACGATCTTGCTTGAACAATGCTGTCGGGATTGCCTGGAATGCGTAACAAAAAACAGGCCTTGCGGTTTTGGTTAAGATCATCATTGATTTTAAGTTGTCTTTCTTCTCAGCACACCACCGACTGTCACTTGGTTCTTCTCATTCCTTGACCTTTTGATTGCTCGAGAGACATGTTTTGTTTTTCTTGTTAGATGTTTCGTTTCAAGTCATTTAAATTCCTTCACAGACCAAAATGGAAAACTTTTTTAGTCGTAATAACTAGAATTGTAGTTATCAACAAACAGTTACATTTAAGCTTTTGTTTGGTTGTTTATAGTATGCTGATGAGAACGTTCCTAAACAATGCGTTCCCTGTATAATACGCATCGCAAATTCGAACTGTAATTTCTTGGTAAAAAAGTGCCTATTATACACGGGTAAATACGGTACTTATCATTACAGTTATCATTACTTTTATCATTATCATCATCATAATTATCAACAAGTTTGGTAAGGTCAAGTCACAAACCTTGAAGGCCAAGTAAAATGCTTCATTCAGTGCAGTCACAATTGCTTGGTTTGGATCCCATGTCAGCTTGCCTTTGTCTCCTTGGCCAGCTTCATACTGCTTTAGTGCCAGAAGGATGTTGAATGGGTGTACACGTGCCTCTTTTAGTGCTTTCTTGTCACGAAGCTTGTTCACAACCTTATTCGCTCCTTCAGTTAGAGGTTGCAGCACCCCAACCTTTGTCATTTTACCAAGATTTCTTATCATTGCTGTCATCGGCATCTTCTCTAGCAGAGCTTCCCATACCTGTTGTTCAAAATGCACAATAAAAATTGATCCAAACTCACAAACCAAACTTTAAAATATTATTTATTACTTTGTAGACTTCCTACAGTACATGCTTAAAAGATATAATAATAATAATAATAATAATAGTAATAATAATAATAATAGTAATAATAGTAATAACAATAATAATAATTAGAAAATGAATAAATAAAGACTCAGCACTATATTGTATTTACTTTATTGAGATTTTTGCCATAAAAGCGTGGAAGTGTACACATCTCCAAGGTGAACGTTAATTGGATTCAAGTGTTTTACAAGGGGTGGTAAAGGGTGAATGTGTTAGTAAATATGTATTATTGCAAAAGCGTAAGGTCAACAAAATAGGTTCAAAGTGCACTTTATTAATATTCATTTGGACAAGATTGTGAGTAGAAGCATCAACATCTGCTAACTTCAAGAAGGAAGTAATGAGAATTGAGACTTTGATCTGCCTTGAGAAACACATTAAACAGTTAAGCATACACAACTTTAGAATACCCCACCACTTAATTTACATGTGTTGGTTTCTTTTGAAGAATGAGGCACATTACAATGGACTCTATTGTTATTCATCAGTATGTTAATGAAGTGGCAGGGTATTCTGAAATTTAGCCTACAACTTCATAAGGCAGCAAAAAGTTAATTGGGCTCTAAGTACCACATAGCGACACCTGTGCAGTATTTGATCATTTTGTTCAATTATTTCGTCTCTTGGAATGATTTCCGCACAGGTCCCTACTTCATTATGCATGCTGTAGTTGAATTGTCTTAGAAAGTGCGCGTGCAAACATTTTTTGTTTTCCGAGAACGAAACCGTACGGCTACAGCCTGCATAATGAAGTAAATCATTCCCGTCTCTTTTATTTTTTTCTCTATTATCTGCGTCAGTGGTGTCTGGTACCCGAAGGGACCGAAATTTAGTTTTGAGGGTTTCTTTTAAGTTCATGCATAATAAATTAAAACTAAATGAAATATTATGATACTTTTACTATACTTCCACGGCTGAACGAGTGAAATATGATGATTAAAGGAATCTCGCCTCAAAATAGAAACACCCAGCTTCATTATTTTGCTAACTACTGAGCTTTATGTTAAGTTCCTTACCTTTCTAGAGTTTAAGTGATTTGTAGGAATGTGTTCTCTGACTAGGCCATGATTGCGAATTGCCTGCGCTAACTCCTCTTCGCCCATCGCTTTAGCCTCTTCAACTATTCTTAGGAACGTACACACATTTGTGACTTCTTGGCTGACCCCTGCCGCACCGGCATCATCCTTTACTGCATCCAAACCTTTAATAACGTACTTGACGACAAACTGAATTGCAGGATTTGCCGCTTTCACGTGGCAAAGGCGGAAAAGATCGCGGTGTGACCAGCCATTCCGTTGTCTATACTTTGTTACAGCTATCGCTAAACTTTTAGGATGCTTGTTTGTATACCACTTCTGAATTGCTTTACGGTGTGCTCTACCCCAGCCTGTTTTTGGCTTACTCAGCGATTCGCAGTTCTCCACGAAAGTGAATAAGAATGTTGGGATTCGCAAAACTTCGCCTAGAGCAGCGTATGCAGCACGCTTGGTTTCCAAGTGACTCGAGCGAGCACAAATCGCCAGCGACAAAATTATCGGATCCTGTTTGGCAGTACGACCTTCAGTGCTGTATTGTACGATGACTCTAACAGCTTCGACACCTTGACCACTAGCAATGAGTCGGAGCAAAGCTTGTGCGTTTTCTTGACCAACTTGTTGTGGGTTGGCGTAGTACGTTCCTCCTTCACTTCCGAGCACGAGAAATCTTCGTAACCTTTCCATATCGTCTACAGCCCAAACAAAGCCACCGGCTGAATTTTGAACCTGGTTTCCTGCCATACGCTCGGACTGCGGGGTTTCGGAGGCAGCGGCCATTTCTACATCTTGAGCTGGTTGTTCCTGAGCCATGGCGATGTAAATTATTCTGTTAAAAAGAAGTCTCCAGGTTTCAAAGCAGGGAAGACGGACCGAAACGACGCGATACCTCAGTTGTTTTGCGGTCAAATATTGCTCCGAAACCAAAACTTTCTTCTTTTCAAGTGCAAAACCTTTAAGTTAGCGAAAAAGTGAAAGGAACCAGGTTTAGACAGTTAACTTCGCACACTCAGCCAATTTCACTTCCTCTTCAACAAAACTTCAACAGTGACCACCCAAACGTAATAGATCCAGTCCCACACGAACCTGCACAACGCCACACCCATGGAGCCATGGGACTCAGCGGAGAAATGCAAGGGTTGATATGTCAGTCATTCGGCATTTCATATGCCTCTTTCCTAACTGATCTTAAGAATATTAAAAAAATATGCATTCGCTATTTTTACAGCAGTCATACATAGGGAACACAACAAAACAAGAAGTAGTAGGGAATAGCCGATTCTAACGCAAAATTAAAAAAATTCTAGCACAAAATTAAAAAAAAATTCTAGCGGAATAGCAGATTCTAGCACAAAATTAAAAAAAATTCTAACGCAAAATTAAAAAAATTCTAGCACAAAATTAAAAAAAAATTCTAGCGGAATAGCAGATTCTAGCACAAAATTAAAAAAAATTCTAACGCAAAATTAAAAAAATTCTAGCACAAAATTTAAAAAAATTCTAACGCAAAATTAAAAAAATTCTAGCACAAAATTAAAAAAAAATTCTAGCGGAATAGCAGATTCTAGCACAAAATTAAAAAAAATTCTAACGCAAAATTAAAAAAATTCTAGCACAAAATTAAAAAAAAATTCTAGCGGAATAGCAGATTCTAGCACAAAATTAAAAAAAATTCTAACGCAAAATTAAAAAAATTCTAGCACAAAATTAAAAAAAAATTCTAGCGGAATAGCAGATTCTAGCACAAAATTAAAAAAAATTCTAACGCAAAATTAAAAAAATTCTAGCACAAAATTAAAAAAAAATTCTAGCGGAATAGCAGATTCTAGCACAAAATTAAAAAAAATTCTAACGCAAAATTAAAAAAATTCTAGCACAAAATTTAAAAAAATTCTAACGCAAAATTAAAAAAATTCTAGCACAAAATTAAAAAAAAATTCTAGCGGAATAGCAGATTCTAGCACAAAATTAAAAAAAATTCTAACGCAAAATTAAAAAAATTCTAGCACAAAATTAAAAAAAAATTCTAGCGGAATAGCAGATTCTAGCACAAAATTAAAAAAAATTCTAACGCAAAATTAAAAAAATTCTAGCACAAAATTAAAAAAAAATTCTAGCGGAATAGCAGATTCTAGCACAAAATTAAAAAAAATGCTAACGCAAAATTAAAAAAATTCTAGCACAAAATTAAAAAAAAATTCTAGCGGAATAGCAGATTCTAGCACAAAATTAAAAAAAATTCTAGCACAAAATTAAAAAAAATTCTAGCGGAATAGACGATTCTAACGCAAAATTAAAAAAAATTCTAGCACAAAATTAAAAAAAATTCTAGCACAAAATTAAAATTAAAAAAAAAAAAGATTTAAAGATATATGAATAGTAAGTAAAGATGGAGAAGCAATCAGTGAAACAACTAAAAGTCCTTGCCAAAGAGCAGGGTATTAAAGGATATTATCGAATGCGTAAAGCAGAACTCGTCGAAGCGTTGGGTAATATTCAAAGACCTATTCCAGCCCCTAGAAAAAATATACCAAACCAGCCTCAAAGACCTATCCCAACCCCTAGAAAAAATATACCAAACCAGCCTCAAAGACCTATCCCAACCCCTAGAAAAAATATCCCAAACCAGCCTCAAAGACCTATCCCAACCCCTAGAAAAAATATCCCAAACCAGCCTCAAAGACCTATTCCAGCCCCTAGAAAAAATATACCAAACCAGCCTCAAAGACCTATCCCAACCCCTAGAAAAAATATACCAAACCAGCCTCAAAGACCTATCCCAACCCCTAGAAAAAATATACCAAACCAGCCTCAAAGACCTATCCCAGCCCCTAGAAAAAATATCCCCAAACAGCCTCAAAGACCTATCCTAGCCCCTAGAACTAATATTCAAAGATCCATTCCAGAACCCATAAAATCAATATTTAAATCATTCAAAGATTTATTAGGAAGAGCTAAAAATTTTTCAGTTAGGGAAGGTATTAAAAAATTTTCAGACTTGATTATATCTTATGTCCCAGAACCTATCAAAAATATTATAAACCGTGCATTTAATGAAGCAGAAGAAGAAGATTATTTTACTGCAGAAGAAGATGAAGAAGAAGAAGAAGATTTCACTCCAAAAGAATATCAATCATCGTTGAAGGGGTATCTGAAAAATTACAAGATAGAAGGAAAGAAAGGATATGATGAAAAGATGTTCATAGCTAATATCAAACCAAAAGTTATAGATCTCATTAATCAGCAAAAGAAACCACTAAAGGTGAAATTTATCTTAGCGTGTAAGTTCATAAAAGAAAATCCTGATACTGGACAGATCGATGAAGCATCATTTCCCTTTCATACCAAAAAACCAGAAATTGTTACTGAATCAACCGATTTTTATGACTTATTCGATACAATGATAAATTACCAGCTTGAATTAATAGAGGAATTTAAGAAAAACAAATCTGGTTGGAAATTCGATCATGTTGAATACTTCGACATATACATTGACCCATTTAAACCACTTTCTGGAAATTCCTATATTCAACTACCATCGAAGTTAGCTTACAAGAAGGCAATCATCAATGTTAAGAATGAGAACGATCACGAGTGTTTCAAGTGGGCAGTAACCTCCGCTGTGTTTCCTAAAGAGAAAGATGCTCAAAGACTAGATAAACAAATGAGAGAGAACTCAAATAATTTTGACTGGTCAGGAATAGAGTTCCCCCTTTCACTAAAACAGATTGATAAGTTCGAAAAGCAAAACCCATATGCGATTAACGTCTACGGATATGAAGGTGATGTATACCCTCTAAAAATAAGTAAGAAACGAGGAGGTGAATTGATCAATTTACTTCTAATATCAGACGATGAAACAAATCACTACTGCTGGATAAAGAATATGAGTAGACTTTTATCCTCTCAAGTCAATAATCACCAACATACACGCACATTTTGCCCTAGATGTCTCAACTCATTCAACTCAAAAAATTCATTAGAAAAACATCTCGAATACTGCAACGCAAACGAAGAAGTTAAGATTGAAATGCCTTTAGATAAAGATGGAAATCCTCTTTATATTTACTTTAAAAATTATAACAGAGAAATGAGAGTCCCCTTCGTTGTCTATGCCGACTTTGAGAGCTTTCCAGAGAAAATAGACACCTGCTCCCCAGATGAAAGTAGAAGCTTTACTAAACAATACCAGAAGCATAAAGCATCAGGCTACTGCTATCTTATCAAGTGCTTTGACGACAACATATTTCCACCCATGCTTATAAGATACACTGCTAAATCCCCAGACGAAGATATCCCACAGATGTTTATAGAAAATTTAGAGTCAGATATTAAGAAAATTTACAATAGGTTTAAATTCTCTAAGAAGGTAAAGATGACTCTAAGGGATAAAATCGACTATAAAAATGCTACTCACTGCCACATCTGTGAGGGTGAATTAGGAGTAGATAAGGTATTAGACCACTGTCACCTTACAGGAAAGTATAGAGGTGCAGCTCATAATGAATGCAACTTAAATTACAAGATTCCAAACTTCTTTCCAGTATTCTTTCATAATTTATCTGGATATGATTCACACTTATTTATCAAGAACCTTGGTACATCAGAAGGTAAAATAAACTGTATACCTAATAATGAGGAAAAGTATATTTCTTTCACAAAACAGATTGTAGTTAGAACATTTATAAACAGAGAAGGTAAGCATGTTGATGTGAAGCGAGATATTAGATTCATTGATTCATTTAAATTTATGGCAACCAGTCTCGATAGTTTAGTAACTAATCTACCAAAAGAATCTTTCAAAAACCTTATGAGCTACTATGAAGGCGAGCAATTAGAGTTATTGTTAAGAAAAGGTGTATTTCCATACGATTGGTTCGATAGCTTCGATAAACTCAACGCAACCCAACTTCCATCAAAGGAGGCATTCTACTCAAAACTTAATGACACAGACATAACAGAAGACAACTATCAACATGCTCAAAAGGTGTGGGAAACCTTCAATATGAAAACAATGAGGGAATATCACGACCTATATCTTGAGTCAGATGTACTACTGTTAGCTGATGTCTTCGAGAACTTTAGAGATGTTTGCCAAAAGAATTATTATCTAGATCCTGCATGGTATTACACAGCGCCCGGTCTAGCCTGGGATGTAGCGTTAAAATTAACTAAAGTAGAGTTGGAGCTTTTAACTGACCCCGACATGCTACTTATGGTTGAGAAGGGTATTCGAGGGGGTGTATCTATGATCTCTACTAGATATGGTAAAGCTAACAACCCCTACATGACCAACTTTAATTCTAAACTACCCATAAAGTATATCGTAGATCTCGATGCAAATAATCTCTATGGTGGGGGAATGAGTAAACCACTCCCTACTCATGGTTTTAGATGGATGACTGACCAAGAGCTTACAGACTGGGAAAATCTCCCATGCATACTAGAAGTTGACTTGGAATATCCTCATCACCTTCACGACTTGCATAACGACTATCCACTAGCTCCAGAGAGACTTGTCGTTAATAAGGTTGAGAAACTGATACCAAACCTCAACAACAAGGTAAAGTATGTAGTTCACCACGAGGCCCTGAAAAATTACGAAAGTCTAGGATTAAAAGTCACCAAGATTCATAGAGGTATTACATTTGAAGAGTCAGCTTGGCTAAAACCGTACATTGTCTTGAATACCAACCTCAGGGCGAAAGCAGCCAACGATTTTGAAAAAGATTTCTTCAAGCTGATGAATAACTCTGTCTTTGGGAAAACCATGGAAAACATTAGAAACAGGGTGGACGTACGATTGGTTACTAATGAAAAAGATGCGAAAAAATTAATATCAAAGCCAAACTATCAGCACCGCACCATCTTTTGTGAGAATCTAGTAGCCATCCACATGAAGAAAACAAAGTTAGTCTTCGATAAGCCAGTTTACTTAGGTATGTGCATTCTAGATCTAAGTAAAACAATAATGTACGATTTTCACTATAATTACATCAAACCTAAATATGGTGAAAAGGCTGAATTGTTGTTCACAGATACGGACAGTCTTAACTATGAGATAGAAACAGATGATTTCTACAAGGATATTAGCCCAGACGTAAAATCCATGTTTGATACCAGCAACTATCCTAAAGATCATCCATCAGGTATCGAGACAGGTGTAAACAAAAAAGTCATCGGTATGTTCAAAGATGAGGCTGGTGGTAAACAGATAGCTGAATTTGTAGGTCTACGGGCCAAGCTCTACTCCTACAGGATGGATGAAGGTACAGAAGAAAAGAAATGTAAGGGAATTAAGAAGGCAGTCGTAAAAAAGTCCATAACCTTCGATAACTATAAGGATTGTCTATTCAATAAACAGCCGCAGATGAGAAAGATGAATGTAATTAGAAGTCACAAGCATGATGTTTACACTGAAACGGTTAACAAGATAGCCCTATCAGCATTTGATGACAAGAGAGTAATTTGTGAAGATGGTATACATACTTATGCACACGGACATTATCGTTTCAACACAGAATTAGGTGGGAGTTCGGTGTCATCTGGTACAACCTGAAGCTCTTCCCTAACAAAACCACGCCTCGGTCCATCTAGTAAATAATACAAAACTGGCTGATTAGGTGAAACAACACTCCTAGAAAGATTGTAAACCTGAATACTCCAGATAGGATCCGTAGCACGCCTTCGTTCCCCACCCTCAAGTTCGCCTGGAGCAAGTAAGTATCTAACTTTAACACCGAACGGTAGTCTAACCTCATCATGTCCAACAACTCGCTTATAATTTGGAGGATCAATATCAACCTCTTTCAGTCTTATAGCTTTCTCAGGCTCTTTACCAGTTATTCTAGTTGGTATACTATTCAAAGTTTTCAAAATAGCCGGTAATCGTTTCACCCATACTCTAGATCGTTCATCACTAATCATTTCTTGTGCGTATTGATGACTAAATAGTTTTTCTGATAACGTTCTATTTGCTCTTTCAACAAATGCTTGAGCTCTATGGTTTCCAGCTTCAGACCGTTGTATGGTTACATTATGTTTTTCCATAAGTTTTGTTACATCTCCCATGAATTCTTTGCCAGGATCGACAATTAATGTTTTAGGATATTTTAACTTTCTGGAGTATATTTTTGTTAAAGCTTTTGAAATATCATTACTTTCTTTTGAGGTTAGTGGTTCTGCATCTTTGTATCTCGAGGCAATATCAATCACAACCAGAGCATATCGATATGTCTTTCTTCCAACTTTATCATGTGCTAAAAATAATAAATCCGCTTGGTGAATCTGATTCGGTTTTTCCACATTCCAGTGCGGTCTGGGGATATACTTTGGAGCTGGTAGATAGATTTGCCACAGCGCCTGTTTCTCAAGCCATCTTTTAGCCTCATCTTCACTAACTTTTGCTTTTTCAGCTAATTTAGGAATGGCAGAATACCCTTTCCAATATCCATAAGTGGAATAGTATATTTTTGATAGCATGTTTTCGTTACTCATTTAAAAGAATAATCTGTATATCTTTAAAAATAAAACATGTCACAAGCTATATCTGAAGAAATTAACCCAAACAGGATTCCACTAGAGCCTCTCGGTTTGAAAGCGGAATCGTCACTGAATCGAATTACACTCAATCCCTCATCCGCTAATCCTGAAGAAACACTATATATAAATATTCCACAACTTTCTCAGAATGTAGTGATTGTCCCAGGAAGTGTATCTCTACTATTTGACTTGACTGTTGACGGTCATGCTAACAACACCCTTGTGAATAACGTAGGCAGTAACCTTGTATCCAGACTCAGGGTTCTTTTTGGTGGAGAAACACTACAGGATACTCAAAGATACGATCTCTTTCAAACCTACCATGACTTATACTTAACAGATGAAGATCGTCAGAATGGAATAAAACAAGGTATTTCTTCTGAAAACATGAGGAAGCTTAGGACAAATGCGGGTGATAAGGTAACCTCAGGAAATGATAAGGAAGTAGCTCTTGCAGTAGTATACAACACCAAGTACCGTATCCCACTCAACCATCCTATTCTCAGCAAGCATGGGGTTTTCTATCCAAAGGCGTTACCTCATTCACTAATCTTTGAGATTACACTGGCCTCAGTTTCCGATATTGTTATTTATTCTGACAAGACCAAGACTCCAACTTACAAAATAGAAAACCTCGAGTTGGAATATTCTTGTATCTCAAGTGAATACTTAGCTAGTGAGGCTCAGTCAGCTTATCAGGTTGGTAAAGTATTCTTTTACGAGAATGTACTTCTACACAAAACTTTTACCATCTCCAAACCTAATGACAGTTACATAAACGAGTACATTAATATACCTAGGAGATCAATGAAAGGTATATTGTGCTTGTTCACAGATAGATACGTCGGAGGAGCAAGAGACTCTGAGAAGTTTGTAAATCCAAATATCACATCAATCGACATTAACGTTGACGGCATGCCAAACCGTATCTACTCCAAGGGAATGAAACCGTCAGACTTCTGGGATTCGGTAATGAAACGTTTCGGTAAAGAGGGTGTCAAGCTAAATGATTTTTATGTCGACAAGTTTGCTCTATGGATTGACTTGAGAACTCACCCTGACAATAGTATTCATGGAGGAGGTATGGCCTTGAACAACACACGAGATGGAGTAAAACTTGAAATGAAACGAAAAGTTGGAGGAACAGGAAATATCACCTGTCACATGTTTGTGGTAGCCGACGCGTTGATGGAGATAATGAATTCAAACTTAAGATCAATTATGTATTAGTTAAAATATGGAAGAATTACGAGATAAAGTTCCGTTTCATTGTATTATAACAGGTCCAACAAATTGTGGAAAGACAAAGTATCTCACGGATCAGCTAAGAGGACCATTCCGCAAAGTTTTTGAATACATTGTTCTAATATGTCCAACTTATGCTAAAAATAAAACCTATCATAAATTTGCTCACGGAGATAAACGTTTCTTAGTATTATCACCAGATGCTAGTAACAGCGATGAGATTAACGAGTTATTAACTGATTGTCAAACTTTGTTCTCTGGTACAAATACACTAATAATTTTAGACGACTGTGCTGTATCGAAAGATCTAAAGAAACGCTCGAACAAGTTTATAGATCTAGCATTCTCTGGAAGGCATCATGGATTATCAGTGTGGGTTCTCACTCAGCAATATATATAGCAAATATATATGTAGCAAAACCATTCCGTGAAAATGTAGCTTGTGTTGTTACATTCCATAATCCATCACAAAAAGGTATGAAGATTCTTTTCGAAGATTATGGAGGTGATTTAGAAGCGGAAACTCGTAAAAAGTTTGTAGAAATGCTGAAAACTGAAAAATATTCGAAACTCTGTTTATGTTTACGTTATCCATTCCAATGTTATTTAGAGATTCCTGCTGTGATTTAAAAGAATCTATGTTTTATTAAAAAAATTAAAAGATGACAAGCGTTGAAGATTTTATTGAAGAACAACCTAAGGTAAAAGATGAGATCAAAGATAATGATGTTGAAATCAAACAAGAATCACTAGCTATTCTCGCATCTCTTGGGACTACAAAGGAATATTTAGGTGTTGAGATGAGTCTAGGTGATATCAAGAAACTAACAGAAAAAGACGTTGAAAAATATTATAATCGATACCAGACAGTATTAGGTAAGAAAATTAGTGGTGGATTAGTAGATTCATCTATTCAATTAGTTTCTCATGTCATTTCTTACGTGGTTCCTGTAGATGACATCGATGCGCTTTGTAAAGACTTGAAGAACGATGAGTTGGTTAATCGTGAACTTACAAACTTTATAGGTCTCTTAGCATTAAAAGGTGGAAGATTGGTAGCACTTGCTAGTGGACTCTTCCAGGTTGCTAAGCACATTAAAATCAACAAAATACAAGAAGAAGTTTCAAGTACTGATCACAACTGATTTAAAGATTCTTTACTATGGGAAATAAATAATCATGTCTGATGAAGTTGTTGAACAAATTACAATGGATCCTCCTCCTCCTAAAAATAAGAAAGATGTTAAAGAGAAAGATCCTAAAAAGGTTGCAGCTGGTAAGAAACTAGCAGAATATAACAAAAGAGCCAAAGAAGCGTTAGCTAGGGAAATGAAACGTGAAGAGGAGACTAAACAGGAAGAAACCATAAATTCAGAGAGCGAATCTAAAGCATGGATTCCAGAGCTATCTTTTACTACTGTGTTATCTCTTGTTGGAATAGGGTTTACCGCAGTTGACATTTTTATGAGGTATTACAAAAACAGAAAACCATCACCCTCAAATATTACTACACAACCCACCCAACCACCACCCTCAAATATTCCTACCCAACCAACTCCTAAAATAGTAATGCTCTGAGGAAAGTAGTTTAAAGATTTTCTATACCCACAATAAAATCATGTCAACTGAAAACAAACTTGTGAAAACTGTTACCGATTCAGCCGTAATTATCGGATTGGGTGCCGGTGTTGGATACGTAGCTAAAAAGGCTATGAAAGAATCATTCATCAACGACCCCTCCTCAAGTATTACAAACTATGCTAAATGGGTCGCTGTCCTATCCGGTAGTATGTACCTCAAAACTTATTTAGAAGATCAAAAGATTTTGCCAACTTAAAGATTTTACATATTGATCAATAAATGGCGACAATAGCAATGATGATTGGTGGAGCTATATTGAATGCGACTACCTTCGTTGGTGGCTCATATCTTGCAAAATATCTCTCAGGTGATAACACAGATGCGGAGCGAATAAGACACGACAAGGCAATAGAAAAATATCAAAAAGATTATTCTTCATACCAGGAAAAGAGACAGAAACTCATTGATTGGTACTCTCAACAGCGGGATGCTAAACACCAGGCTTCACAAAATATTATGAATACTGATGAAGCTTTGAAATTGTATAGTCATACACATGAACCAAAATTCTCTGATTATTATAGACCTAGCAGCAATCAAAAGATGGGGGAGATAGCATATGTGGGTGGTGGTATGCTGGCATTGGGTTATATAGCTAGTAAATTCTTTTAGGTAAGTGTGTGTGACCAGTTTAAAGATTTCTTACTGTTAAGTAAAAAATTATGGAAGAAATACCGGACAAAGAAAATCCTTTTGAATCAGTTGATCCAGGCGATGATGGTGATACTACAAATTATGACACCCCATTAAACACATTTACATCCACCACTCGTCAAACTAAAACTAGCGCAAAATTTAAAGAAACTTCATTTGGTGGTGATGATGATGATGATGATGATGATGATGATGATGATGAAGAATCCATTCAGTGCAAGAATCGATGATGAGGGGGTATGGGTTAGATTGACTGATCAAGTTAACAATAGGGAGCATTTACTTATTAACTCCAAAGAGGATTTGGTAGATTATGACCGACTTCCTTTGACAATCAAGAGAGCAATTGGCATGGATTCTCAGAGTCTTGTTCTGAATAATAATAAACTAATTGCTGATTTGAATGAAGCTAATGAACAAATTAAGGATTTACGTAATGCACTAAATGGGTTAAGAGCAACCGTGGAAACAAATGATCTGGAGATACAACGTTATATTTCTAATGAAAAAGATCTGCTTGAATTCATTGAGAAACAACAAGTAACAATCGCGGAAAAAGATAGCTATTTGGATGCAGCTATTAAACAGAAGATAGAAGCTAAAACAGAGGCTGAGAAACTTTCGAGTGAATTAAATCGATACAAAGATGAACTCGACAAAAATAAGAAGGGGCTTTCCAATTTAATAAAGGTAGAACAAAGTAGAGATCGGTTACTCTCCAGGGTCAATGAATTGGAAGAGATGGCTAGAAATCAGATAATCTCAAACGAAGATAAAATAAGCGATCTGGAGAGACAAAATGATGAAATACTTGAAAAGATGTCTCTTCGTGATCGGGTAAAGGCCATCTTCAAAAAGTATGGGTTCACAGTCTTTGCCGTTTTGAGTGCTGTAGGTTTGGTCATTGGTGTTATCATTTCTAATCTTTCTAAAGGTCTAACCAAATTGGGTAAAGGTGTTGGTAATGGTTTGAAAACGATTGGTAAAAAGATTGGTGAGATATTACCTGGAATGGTTGGAGCTATCGTAAGCTTTCTGTTCAAAACAGCGGGGGAGGTTATTGGATTCTTAAGTAAAAATGCTTGGCTGTTGATAGTGGCTGTGGTTCTATATTTTGTGGAACAATTTAAAAAGAAGAGGCGATAAGTAAAAACATGAATGATACAACGTTTCTATCTATCACTATGCTAACTCCTGAAACAAGAATTTATCTGGATCCACCATTAACCCAAGTAAAAGAGATACAAAATGCAAGTTTAGTTTACATTTCTAAAGCAACGTATAGAAATCCTATGTACTTAATGTGTGATCTTATAGAGCCAAAGTCTTCATATTCCAATTGTTGTATGCCTATCGGTGAAAATGTAGAACTTAAACCCTCACAAGTACTAGCTGTTATTCCATCTCAAGAGAGTCCTTGTTTAAGAATTCCACAAACCAAAAATCCAGTCAACCACTTTACTTTGTGGATTTTAGATAAAGATGGAAGAAAGGCTAACTTAGATAACGAACCTATTCGAATTCATTTAAAGATTTCCTGTTGATTTGTAAAATATGGAAGACTACAATAGAATTTATCCACAAGTGCCTCTGAATTGTGACCAAAATAATTTCAGGCTTCAAAAATCATGTGAAGTAGTACATAATCTTCAGAAGGAAATTAGACATTACGAGGATGTTAGGAAAAAATACAATAGAGCGAGGGGAATATTTACTAAAATCAGTGTTGGTAGTGGGGTGGTTTCAGTTATTTTATCTGCAAGTGGACTGGGAACCTCTCTTACTGGTTTTGGTGCTGTTGTTGGTATCCCATTAGGAGCGGTGGGAGGTATATGTGGGGGAATATCGGTTGGATTCGGTGCGGCTTCTAAACGACTTTCACATAAAGTTAGTAAACACGAACAGACCGTTTCTCTAGCAAAAGCAAAAGTAAACACCATTCACGACTTGGTTTCAAAAGCACTGAAAGATAACGCCATCTCCGACCAAGAATTTTCGCTAATTTTAGCAGAGGTGGACAAGTTTGAAAAACTAAAACTAGAAATCCGTCAAAAAAACAGGAAAGATACAGAAAAAAACTTAAATATGAATCAGATAAGAACAAATCTCAAATCTCAAATCTCAAATCTTTATTTTAACACGGTAAAAATTCATCAGGTTTTTTTGTTACATATAAAGTATAAAACTACATAAGAATATTTAACAATAGTAAATACATATCTAAAAAGTCTCTAAAAAATACTGCTCAAAATTACACTAAACTATACCTGTTTTCCATGAATGCCGTGTATCTAACTTTATTAACTAAAATGAAAGTTTAACAATTGCTTAAAACAATTTAGAGATTTCTCTTGCCTAAGATTGCAGGGCAGACTGTTCCAGAGAGTTGCACCTCTATAGCTAAAGCTCCTTTTTAGGTAATTGGTTCTTGGTAAAGGGACATTTAATTTGTTCGTAGAGTCCCTTAAGACATAACCTGACGTATTTCGCTCAGTAAACATAGAGGATAAATAGTCAGGAGCCAGATCATTAAGAGCTTTGAACACCATTAAAGCTAGTTGGATTTGACGCCGGGTGATCAGGTCTTTCCAACCAAGTTGTTGTAACAAGTAACGAGCTTCAGCATCATAGGAGGAGGAAGTCAAAATGCGAGCAGCACGATTCTGCAGTTTTTGTAATCTTTGAGAGAGCGATTTGCCGCAATTACCCCAGACAATACTACAGTAATCGAAATGGGGTTGTACCAAGGCATTGTAGATATAATGTAGTATTTCTGGCGAAACAAAAGGTCTAATTCGCTTTATGGCGCTAATGCCGGAGGCAATCTTTTTGGATAGTTTGTCGATATGACTATGCCATGCCATGTTATTATCAATAAGAATCCCGAGTGATTTAGCAGTTGAAACTTGCTTTATAGGGATATTATCCATCGAAAGTTCAAGGGATTCAGATAATGTACTCAGTTTTTGTCTTTAATTAACAATTAACATTTGTCTAGAACCAATTAACAGAGGTTCGTGCGGAAATTTTAAAGGAGTTAACCGGTCCCGAACGTTAAAATTTTCATTTGAGAGAACTCCTGTAGGATGGAATTATGAGGTTGGTATTAGAAAAGAACGGTGTTGATTTAAAAACATCTTATTCGAAACATAAAGAATAAAATGTTACTCAATGATTTCAGAAATAGGTATCCAAAGGCTGATCACAGTCAATTCGTATTTGTAGCCGATCAATATGGTGGTTACATTAGGTGGAAAGTTAATGGAACAACAATCATGTCTTATGATGACCCCACAGGCAAAACATGGACTGAAGACATGTCACCCCGTTTGAAAAGACTACTATGGAAAGATTTAGGATTGGATGATTATGCATTGAGTTCATTCCCCAAGAGTTTAACTATGACCAATCGATCTTACCCAATACCTGCCATTGATTTTGATGACTTTACAAGTAATATCACAAACATGTTGACCTCACTGGATATATACGTGTCAAATACTAAAAAATTCACCGCTAAGATGCGTAACATATTTACATCCCAAGTTGTGACTTTCAAGTTTGGTAAACAGAGTCGAAAATGGTTGAACTCCCTCGATATGAATTATTGGCCTCAACAGCTGAACTTTGCAGTGTGGTGTGCTACATCTGGATGTGGAATAAGTCCTTTCGAGAGTCTTAACTACCCTAAAGTCGTTAGTAGCTTCATTAAGTTTCATGTATATTTCACTATAAGACGAATACTGTATGAATTGAGTCTTCCCTTACCTGATGAGCAACCTTTTGTAATAAACAACAACCCTTACAGCAAAGTCGCTTATCAACGATTGTGTGCTGAATTTGGTATCTCAAAAAACTCTGACTTTAGATGGAAAGGTGGTCGAAACGGAGGTTTAGGAGATATATTTATTGATTATGGTGCTGGATATCATGGAGCGGGTGGTGGATATCAAAATGTTCATATGGTAAGGAATTACGATGATGAAGCTGATCAATGGCCTGGTGAAGGTGGTAAATTTGCTGATGATGGAGGTAAGAAGGAAAAGGGCGACCTCATCTCATTCATCCGTAATGACGATTTTGCCGATTATAAATATGTCTGGTTTATACCAACAAGTGGATATGGACTCACTAAAGCTGGACTTGGTAGATTGAATCGATCTGCTGAAGCCTTTGTTTACTGTATATTGGGGGCGCAAGTCAATACTAGAAACTCGATTTATGGTAGTGGTGGTGGAGCTATCGAGACTCAACAAGAATTCTTAGCCCTATTTGAGAGTAGTGTGATCGAGAATGACATTTCGAGTTCGATCCAAAGGTATCAATTAGCTGTCCAAGAATCGAAATTACGGCTTGATTTAGCTATTGCTCCAGGTGTATGGCTAATGCCTAGTAATATGATAATCAACACTGAGAGCGTGACTGGTTTTAATAACAAACTTATGAAAGCTACTAGTGATATGAAATTTGGAGTAAATAATTCCATAAACACTGAAGCAAAACATGTTGGAATAAAACATAACATGGGATCTTCAAAGATAAAGTTACTGCATAGAACTGAGACGAAACCAAAACTAAAATCCTCACAACCAAAACCAAAACCTATTATAGAAACAGACTCAACGCAGCATGACACGCAACACGAAAAAAATATATTAGCATTTATAGTTGTCGCTGGTGCATTAGCATGGTATCTATTTCGGTAGATGACTATTTCACGTGATTATGATTGTATGTAAATTAGTGTCCACGTGTATAACAATAGATTACATACTTTTACGACATAGCAACAAGCAAGTTGAAAAGTAGATTTGAAGTTTACTTTTAAAAGGCTGGTTTCTAACGTCGCTCAGGAATGTGATTACGTCAATGTAAATTCTATAGATGAGTCATAAGATAAATTTTGTTATGTAACACTGACTTGCGTTATATAACCTAGTGTTTTTGTTGTTTCTCTTGTGTTGTGTGACATTCTGTACACTTCAACTTTATTCTATTGTGTTCGCATATACATAACCTACACCACCATCTTTGTCTTCCATGAATACATATTTCAGATCCTCCACACTCTTTACAATAATTTTTTCTTATTCCATGAATACATATTCCTTTCCCGTTGCAGTCTTTACATATATACCTCACCCGTTTATGCTCACAAATACTAGAGCCGTTGCATTCTCTACATCGATCTTTCCTTAGATTATGAGAGCATATTCGAGATCCCACACAATCCTTACAATAATATTTATACTTTCCATGAATACAGTTATACTTATTATTTTTTGTTTTATCAATCTCAGGTATCAGTTCATTTGAGGGGGTTGGTCTAGGTGCAGTGGTGACTATATTACCCAACGCTTCGACGAGTTCTGCTTTACGCATTCGATAATATCCTTTAATACCCTGCTCTTTGGCAAGGACTTTTAGTTGTTTCACTGATTGCTTCTCCATCTTTACTTACTATTCATATATCTTTAAATCTTTTTTTTTTTTAATTTTAATTTTGTGCTAGAATTTTTTTTAATTTTGTGCTAGAATTTTTTTTAATTTTGCGTTAGAATCGTCTATTCCGCTAGAATTTTTTTTAATTTTGTGCTAGAATCTGCTATTCCGCTAGAATTTTTTTTTAATTTTGTGCTAGAATTTTTTTAATTTTGCGTTAGAATTTTTTTTAATTTTGTGCTAGAATCTGCTATTCCGCTAGAATTTTTTTTTAATTTTGTGCTAGAATTTTTTTAATTTTGCGTTAGAATCGGCTATTCCCTACTACTCAAGACAACAAAAGCGTTAGTAATTATCACCAGGAGCCCATCTTGGACTCCTGGTGCAGTCGAACCTCTCAGTGTGGACACCTCTCTATTTCGAACAGTTTCCTATGTACCGACAAAATTCTCATACATTTTCTCTAAAAAAAAACCTCTACAATACGGACCCTCTCTAATACGGACAACGGACACAAAATCTTGGCCCTTGGGAGCAAATTCAAACAAACTCAACCTCTTTATGACGGACACTCCGGGACAAGGTGTCAATAATTTGAGGTATGTACCATTTCCTATTGGCAGTAACACGGAACCGACACTTTATCAGTCAGCGATACCAATACCAGAACATGTCAAAATGTTTGTTTTCAAAACTTACGTTTATAATTGCAAATACAGTATGTCGAAAATACTGTGGCAATAGCCAATTCAATACGTGTTCTGTATGCAGTGCTGTTCTGTAAACTGTGACCGATTACTTTTATAATATACATGAAAAAATTACTCGATTCTGATTGGCTGAGAGCAGTGCAGTTCAAGTGTAACACCAGTGCAAAAAGTGTAATACCAGTGCAAAAAGTGTAACACCAGTGCAAATTACACATCGATTTTCTCGATTATGATATTCTTTATTTTTGAACGACCCGCTTTGAGTTCGTAGCGTTATCAGTTGATCTTCATCAGCCAATCAGTAAATAAAGTGTCAAATCCGCGTTAAATGCTTACTTCCTGTCCGTCTGGAATGAGATCTTCCGGTACTTCTTCCAGG
This sequence comes from Ricordea florida, assembly GCA_949710005.1. Classification (NCBI taxonomy): domain Eukaryota; kingdom Metazoa; phylum Cnidaria; class Anthozoa; order Corallimorpharia; family Ricordeidae; genus Ricordea; species Ricordea florida. Next base: position 27,106,282 of record OX453281.1, on the reverse strand, counting down.
CGAATTTTTTCATGTTTATATTATTAATAAGTAATCATACGGCTTCTCTCGTTCAATTTGGAATTAATTTGTACTTGTGAGTTTTTCAAAAAGCTGAAATTGCACTCGCCGAAGCGGCTCGTGCAATTTCAGCTTTTTGAAAAACTCACTCGTGCAAATTAATTCCAAATTGAACTCGAAACCGTATGATTACCTTTACTAATACGGTGTGTTACGTTCTTAGGCGCAGTATTTCATCATGTTTCTTCCAAAATTCATGTGAACAGCATGTAACTGAGAAGTACAATAACATTAATCAGTTTAGATTCGGAAAATGAACAAAACACTGAGTTTTGGGCTTGATTTTAAATACCAAACACTCTAACCTGTCAATGTGGTCTTACAAGTGACGTAATCATAGTGACCTCTCTAATGCGGTCACCTCCCTTCTGTCCCTTCCGTGTCAGTATTAGAGAGGTTCGACTGTATAATCAAATGATGCACTAATCCAACAAACGTTTCCACTCTTCAAAAGGCGTCCACCGAAGGGAAACTCGCGGGGTTTTGATACCGGATCTCATTTCTTTTAGTTGAACCAAGCCTCAAGCTCTGGTTTTCCTTCATATCTTATAAATCTTTCGCCTTTTTTCATCGATAGTGAAATATAATTGCACGAGCAAGCGTTGTTCTTTAACAATGTAAGCTGTCTTCTGCAATTCAGTTTGCCCTGTTAACAGAGGCCAAACACAATACCTTTTGACAGTATCATGTCAAAACATTTTAAATTCGTTTTGTTGTATTGTTGTTGTATGCGAACCATTAACAATGTTGTTTGTTTAGGGCAGAAACGTATTCGAATTGTTGTTTAGCCAAAAGGAGTCATTAAGAATGCCACCTGCACCCAGTATCCGGTTAGACTCACCTGTCGAGTTACCACTGACTTCATTGATATTCTTTCACATCGCTCACAGCAGCTAAACTCTGTTGATAAGGGCAACAAAATAAATTTGGGCGCAGAAATGCTGAAATCTGTGACAAAAAAGCTGAGACCGTTTATAGAGGCTAGACTAAATGAAGAGTATGCGATAATCGCAAATGACGCGAATCTCTACTGTCTCTGCTACATTGAGGATCGATTCAAACGGTCAAGCATTGAATCTGGTCTCGAGTTTGTTCGTCCAAATGTGATTTCCGAAAATATTGCCATGGTTTCGGCCAAAATTATCGAAGTTGGAGAACTGTTAGAGACTTCGTATCCCCATTTATACAGCAACGTCTCCAAACAGCTGAAAGTGAAGCTTCGAAGCGAGGTGATTGTAAACGATGTTTTCAGAAACTTTGGAAGGGAGCTATTTCGCGACGGTGTTACGTGGGGCAGAATTGTGGCGCTCTTCGCGTTCTCTGCATCTTTAAGCGTCGATTGTGTGAATCAAGGCCGACCAGAACTTGTTAAAACTATTCTTAACTGCGTAAGATTATACGTGTTGGACCATTTAGCTGTATGGATCAAAAATCAAGGCGGTTGGGTAAGTGAGTTTCTCGGTTTAGATGTGAAAGAGTACCTAATAGGTACAAGCGACTTTTACCAACCATTAAACATATAACCAAAAACCACGCAATCTAAATCACCAAAAATCTTCCTATGTATTCCTAAAGCCGCTGTTTGGTGAAGCACTGTCTTCAACGATTTTTTGCTAAACAAGTTAGCCAACTGTTAGCGCGACCGCTAACATAACGCACATTCTTTTTCTAAGCTCATGATCCAAAAAAGTGTAGAATTTGAAGTTTTTTTTTTCCCAAAATTTCAAAATATCTACTGGTCCGTATCCCTTTGGTTCACGAAGTCTTGAATTTTATTTAATTACGGGTCAGTAGAAACACAAAAAATTAACATATTCGTGTTCATTGAAAAAATTGAAAGGTTAATGAATTGCAGTAAATGTTCACTCGTCATACTCAGATCAGTTTCCCCAAGAAGATTTTTATTTGGCTGTGCTTTGTATATTTCAGATAAGTTTCCTTTCGACAATTCTTGAGTTTTTCTCTGAAAAAAGCAATGTTTGATATTTATACGTTTTCGCGTATTGAATGTTCGTAGAAATGAATTAATGGAAAAGCGTTCTGTAGTTGACAATCACGCACGTTCAATTTGCATTTTAGATTTTTACAACACAATTTAGAAGCAGGAAAGATTGACATCATTGTGCAAGCGGCCTACATTTTATCCTGCTTAAAAAGGGCGCATAAAATGTTTCCAACCAGAGATCCCGACGATTTGAAGTTGAATGTGACTGAAGCAGTACAAGTGTAACAAGAAACGAATTTTGTTGTCGTGTTCATACAGACCAACGTCATGGTCACCGATACCGTCTCAACTTTCCATGGCAACAGTTTTTACTATGAATAACGGAATAACCACAGTTCAGCTTTTAGACCAATCGAGGGAGGAAATACGTCTTGTTTTA
>OX453281.1:27043838-27098838 GCA_949710005.1 Ricordea florida | reverse complement strand
GTCAAATAAGAATCTTACGAGAGTTTCTATAATGGGAGGCAAGAGAAGCATATGAGGCAAAGAATAATTTCTTGAGCACCGTGAGAAAGCGAACCCACGAAAAATCACCTGTTCCTCCGTTTTTTCTCCTCTACTCACCTGAGTAAAAGTAGACATCTTATTGCTTCCTCGTTGATTCTGTAATGAGCTGTAAGCCGCAGTCTAAACTTGTAATCATTATGATACACACAGGAGTTTTCTTGACCTTCATTTCTGGTCGTTTTCTTTTGATCCATCGATGATTGCTTTGGATCCGCCTCACCTCCGTGCCCGTTACATTCGGCTTCGTCGTTCCCGAAAGACGAAGTTGCCGCTGAGACTTCGGGAATGTTCGTGTCACCGACGGTGAGTTTGTCGTCACTTGACTCTCCTGTCGAAGTTGATTCGTCTTGTTGTGGAGTGTTAAGTAAATAAGATTCGTCGCTGGTTTGCGTTGAGTCGCCTTCAGTCTTTAGTTCTTCTGCTATAGTTTCTGTTTTCCCCCGATCTGCACAAGTCTTTTCCACTTCTTCTCCTTCTGAAAGTTAAGAATTATTTGTGCCACTTATTCAAGAGTCAACCCCTGATGGTCTACAACTTGGATTTTAAATCGACAACACAACACATGTCAAAGTTTGGCTGGCACAAAGTGGTCTCTTAGAACGAATGACACTGATTTATCTACCCGCCGCTCCATGCCATGACTAATAAACTCACTTAAGGCTATGGTCCAGGCGTGCATTTCCCGAAAGTCCTAGGAAAAAAGACTAAAAAAATCCGAGGCACTCGATGTTCGAAGTTGGTCTTTAATTCGACATGTATTTCGGAGAAGAAAGTCTTGCATTGCTTCTAGTTGGGTTTCGTCGGCATAAAAGGCTTTGTTTGAAACCTAAACTGTGAATTATTGCAACCGAAATCATCCGAAAAAGTTTCGTATCTTTCGATAAACGAGCACAAGGTTCCTATAAAATTGAAAAGCGCTTAATCCTTTAGCCCCGATATCAATATTTATTTTCTCCTAACAGTTCTCATATATTTGTAATGGTGCTAGTGAGGAGCCTGAATTTGTTTAAATATCAATAAAATTGTTTTTTTGTGATGATTGTCGTTACTCTCATAATCTGAATGGTTTATGAACAGTGAATACTGTAATGGGAAATTGGATGCTGGTCACTACGGGGATTTAAAGAGTTAAACACAATTAATCACTAAACGTTTGATTATTCGGCTTTCTAAGAACCGACCCCTGTTTTTTTTAACCATTTCTAAGCAACCTCAATGAAAATTTTGTCATGCAATTACTTTTTTATTATCTGCAGACTTTACAGGACTTACCTTCCTGTTCGCTTAACACAACGTAAGCCTCGTTTTCGTACGCATCGTTGTTAATGACATCAAATATCAGAACCTGACCGTTACCCAGTCCTACCCACAATTCCTGGCCCACCGACATAACTGTGGTCACGCGGGATTCGTGAAATGCAATAACCTACAAAGAGAAAATGGTGACGACCGAAGGAAGGTCCTGAGCAAATTTGGCAGGCACCTTAACACTATGCTGTGCGAGTTACTTCGAGCAAGATCTCTCACCAAAAGGAATCATCAAATTGCTAAGAAGTTACTATTTCGATTATTGATGATTGATGACATTCATTGATACGGCTCAAATTCAACTATACAATACTAACCGCTTACTAACCGAGCGCGAGGGCCGTACTGGGGAATATTGGCCTGAGGCCGTGGCAGTACGGACCGAGCGAAGCCAGGTCCGTGCTGCCACGACCGAGGGTTGGACCGTTTCCATGGAAGATGGAAATAGTCCCTACTGCAAAATCCTGACTGAGAAAGAACCAATCATAGCACAGGGATTTGACTAAGACTGGCTTTGCCATATAATAATAATGAATACCACAACACCGGGGTTTACGTCCCCTACTCTTTTCGAACAGTGCAACGGGAGAAACCGCTTTTGCCATCCTACCTTAACTACTAACACATTTTTGCTCGGGTTTCGGGCATCACGTTTTTTTTCCGTCACAAAATTGCTGGTTGATGCGCGCACACTAAGACCTTTGGAGTTTAGTACAGGTACGTGAGTTTTGGTATCGAAATACCAAGATTAGAATCTAAATTTCCCGAAAAATTACGTTTGCTTGTAAGTACGCAGTAAGCCGAGTTCTTGCAAACCTTGGGAACGATCGTGGTGTCGAGACTTCTGACGTCATCAACTTTCAGCAGCATATTAAAAGTCACAGAACCCAAAAGAATGACAGAAGGCGATCTGTAAGGGGGAGATATATAAAATTTGCAGATGAAGGTAACTAGTCATTAATGGCCTTTACTCCATCAGGGAGCCAACGTCTAAAGGATACGATATTCTTAATAAGAATACAATAAAAGCGTTTCTCTTACCCTCGAACAGTGCACCAGACGCCATGTTTTCCGTGGGTTAACTTGGAAACCTGGTGACGACGAGATTTGGAGACCACGAGCGAACCGAGCTCAACATGGGAACTGAGTAAAAGAACAAACACAACTAACTCTTTCACTCCTAAAAGTGAGCAATATGACTGGCAAAGTTTGATGTACGGAAGTGTCTCAGTCACCATATTGTGGTGTTTGTATTGTTTAAGTAAAACCACAGAAAGTCAAAACTCAACTGTGATTTATTGACTACATGGACGAACTGACTACAAGAAGAGTGGGAGTTACTTTCTGACCATGTGCTTGCATGATTGACAGGTGACAAAACACTACATCTCTCCCCTCCTTGATAATAAACTTACAGTCGCATATATCGGTGAACTAGATCAAATAAGTTTACAATAACATCAACAAATGATAAGCATGTCTTCCACTACGGGTCTCTTAAAGTGTTCCGTGTTCGAGCTAGTAGATTATTTGAACGTAATCTGTGAGCCTTGCTGGGGGTCTCCTTTGTCTCTGTGACCTCCGCAGGCCTTCATTTTCAGCTGGGGGTTTTGGGTCTTCATCTTGTGACAGAACTTCGGCTTGTTCTGGAAAGAAGTCCTCCGGTTCTTCCTGTTCTCTACGATCTTTTTCAGGTTTCAGGTTTTTCGGGATGATTTTGAACATGGACGAATTCCGCGTTATGGACTTGAAACCGTCGCTAGCTGTAACCATAGATCCTTTCTTTTCCTCTACAACAAGGGGTTCTGAATTAAAAGGACTGGTTAATTTGTTCGTCTTTGGTTGTCTCACAAGCACTGTATCACCCAGTTTGATATCGCTTGGTTTCGTGCCTAATTTTGAGTCTGCATACGCCTTAATCTTTGACTTCTGTTCTGCATCTCGCTCTGCAATAGTCTTCCGAGTGTCGTACAGGGTATTCTGTCTAGCTAACGGTGCTGGTGATACTTCTGGCAGGATAGTCTTGAGTTTCCTTCCGTTCAGTGCTTCATTTGGGGATATGTTCGTGGTTGTGTGCGGTGTTGCACGATACTGTCTGAGAAATTTGTACAGTTCCTGTTTCCAATTTTTGCCCTCAACGACAGCAGTTCGCACACACTTCTCAAGGTTTGGCATGAACCGTTCTGCCTCGCCATTGGCTCTCGGCCAAAGAGGTTGAACTTTCCTGTGATGGAATCCTAAGTATTTCGCAAAGTTACTGAACTCGACTCCGTTGAATGGGGGGCCATTGTCGGTCATCAGTTCGTCAGGGATTCCTTGCCTTGCGAATATGGCGTCGAGCCTCGGGATAACGGATTTAGCTGATGTAGACTTGACGATTTCAACTTCCGGGAAGCGACTGTATTCGTCAATGACAACGAGGAGATAGTCACCCGAAGGGAATGGTCCAAGGAAATCCATTGCCAGCATTTTCCATGGTCCACTAGGCAGCGGCGTTATCTGCAAAGGTTCAATTCGCGATGTCTTGCTTGGAGTTACTGCTTGGCATGCAAGACAGTTATCGACTTTTTCTTTGACCATCCTGTCTATTCCAGGAAACCAGACCTTCTCACGAATTAAGCGCTTCGTCTTTACGATGCCTTGATGTCCCACGTGCGCCAGCTCTACTGCTCTTTCACTCAGCTTGCACGGGACAACGATTCTATTGCCTCTCAGTACCACTCCGCTGTAGACCAGTAGCTCGTCCTTGAGTCTTCTGAAGTCTGATATCTCCGAATCAGTCCAGCGGTCTGTCTCAATCGCCTTGATCAGTGACTGGAGTGTGGAATCTTTTTCTGTTTCAGCCTGAATCTCTTGAAGCGTCATAGCCTTTGGTACTGCATTGGTGCACACATAGTTGACATACTCGTCTGCAACGTTTCTCTCCGCGGTTGCCTGGGGATTGGGGTGCCTGCTCATGAAGTCGGCAGGGTTTTCATCATTCTTTCCAGGGCGATAGTCAAGATGACAGTTATACGGCATCAGCCTTAGCTTCCATCGGTCTATGCGAGCTGAAGTTGGCTTGTGACTCTTGAAGATGCCTAAGAGTGACTGGTGATCTGTCACGATTGTGAACTCAGATCCGTAAAGGTAAAGATGAAAATGTTCCAGAGCCCACACAATCGCTAGCATTTCCCTCTCGGTTTGTGAGTATCTGGACTCCACGTCGCTGAGTGCTCGACTTGCGTAGCTGATAACCTTGCCGTCCTGCGCTAGCAATCCTCCAAGACCGACAGGGCTTGCGTCGACTATCACTTCGGTCTCTTGAGCAGGATTGAAGTATGACATGACATGACTCTTAGTCAGACTGTCCTTGAGTTTGTCAAACGCTTGTTGCTGTTCGTCTGACCATTGCCAAAGTGTCTCCTTCCTAGTGAGAGCCCGTAACGGTGCCGTGATCGTAGCATACTCTGGGATGTAGCGCGAAACGTACTGGGCCATTCCTAGTAACGACTTGACTTCGCTCACATTCTCTGGCTCGCTCATGTTCGTGATCGCTTCTATTTTCCCAGGATCTGCTTTAATTCCTTCACTGCTGAAGATGTGGCCATAGAACGTAACCTCACTCCTTGAGAAACTACACTTCTCCTTGTTCAGACGTACGCCGTGTTGCTTGAGTCTGGTAAGGACACCATAGAGATTCTGATCGTGCTCTGCCGTAGTCGCCCCGAACACGATTATGTCGTCAGAGATATTCTTACACCCTGGTAGGCCTGTAAGTATTTCCTCGATTGCGTTCTGGAAGATCTCTGATGCGGCGTTTATTCCAAACATCAGACGTTTGTACCTCCTCAGTCCTACATGAGTGCTGAATGTCGTGATGTGGCGACTCTCTGGTTCTAGCTCAAGTTGATGGTATCCGGAAGAGAGGTCTAGCTTGCTGAAGACGGTCGCACCGTTTAGATCAGCGACTAGGTCATCTATGGTCGGCATTAGGTGCTTCTCACGCTTTACGGCCTTATTAGCTTCTCGCATGTCTACGCATAATCTGACTTGTCCAGAGCTCTTTGGGACCACTACGATGGGGCTCACCCATGGGGTTGGGCCTGTCACCTTTTCGATGATGTCTAAGCTCTCTAGCCTCTCTAACTCCTTTTCTACGTCTTTTCTTACGTGAAAGGGGATTCGGCGGTGTGGTTGTTGCTTGGGTTGCACATCAGATTCTATGTGAAGCTTGACTACCTTTCCTCTCACTTTGCCAATGCCGCCAAACAAATCTTCAAATTCTCCGCTCGCGAGGTACTGGGGACTAGTCTTGTCGATTCCAACTTGGTTGACAATTTTCAGGAGTCCTAGCCTTTGCGCGGTGTCATATCCTAGGAGATTTCCTGAATTGCCTTTGACAACGTGCAGGGTCGCTGATGTGCTGTTGGATTTTGCAGTTATCCTGGCGTGAATAGTTCCTAACAGGGGTAGGGGTGTGGGTGATCCATAAGAGAAAATTCGCCGTCGTTTGGCTTGTGTTAGGGTTTTTGCTTTGCCTTTGTAAACTCTTCGGTAAGTGACTTCGTCGATTAGATTAACTGAAGCTCCGGAATCCAGCATCAGTTCTACGTATTCTCCGTCGATCTCCAATCTGCACATGGGTTGTTTCTTCTCTCCTACTGCGTATACGTAGTCCTCCTCATCTGTATCTTCTTCTTCCGTCACGCGTTTCACTGAACCGGGTGGAACTGTCCTACAAACTTTAGCAAAATGATTGAGCTTGCCACAGGAGTTGCATTTCTTGTTTCTAGCAGGGCAGGAGTCGGTGTGGGGATAGGCGCCACCACAATTTCTGCATTTTGATGACCCATTAGACTTGCGTGACTCCTTGTGTGACTCCTCGCGTGGTTTGCTTTGTTTCTCTCGTCGGCGACCTTTGCCTTTCTTTGAATACGTTTCGTACTTCGACTTGTGTGTTACGGTGTTCACCATCGTTTTATCACTCTCCACTTCTTTAGCTTGCGTTTCGCTAAGCTCGAGGGCTCTTCCAGCTTTTAAAAGAGCTATTAAATCAAGATCCTCGCGTAGTGCTTTCCGCCTCAGTGCGTTTTGCTTGCAGCTTAGAATAATTTGCTCCTTGATTTCTTTATTGGCGTCTGCAAATTCGCAGGTCTTCGCAAGAGTTCTGAGTCTTGTGTGGAAGCTGTCCAAACTTTCGCCTTCGTTTTGCTGAGCTTTTCTGAAATTGTAGACCTCGTAAGTTGTGTTGACTTGAGGATTAAAGTGAGCGGTAAGTTTTTCGACAGCCGTTTTGTAATCTTCGTCTTCGCCGGTGTTTTCAAGCGTGTCGAAAATCTCGTCGACTTCGGGACCGCTGTAATGTAGCAGAAGAGCACGTTTCTGTTTTGCGTCTTCGATTCCCATGCCTACAATTAGATTCTCGAATCTGGCTAGCCATTTCTTCCACCTTGGGCCCACATTGCCGTCTAGATGCACTTGGAAAACCGGGAAAGTCGGGAGCGAAACCGCCATGTGGTCGAATATTTGTCAGGATTGTCTTGTCCGCGCCTTTGGGATTCGAATTGCTTTGTCCGGGCTTCGGGACTTGAATTCTCTTACTGGATATGCTCCGTGGATCCTCGTCGCCAGTTGTGGTGTTTGTATTGTTTAAGTAAAACCACAGAAAGTCAAAACTCAACTGTGATTTGTTGACTACATGGACGAACTGACTACAAGAAGAGTGGGAGTTACTTTCTGACCATGTGCTTGCATGATTGACAGGTGACAAAACACTACACATATTATGGTATACTATAAAGCACGCGGCCTAGGTCACGTGCGTGCAATTTAGAGCAGCGTATCCACGCAGGCTACGTCACACACAAATCTTGGTGTGCAAGCTCGATAGTAATGCCTTTATTTTTCGCCGAAATCATTTCGAACAACGACTTCCCATTTTATTGATCGCCTTACATTAATTTTAGCCAAGAATATGAACGTTATAAGTCTAGCGGGCTTTCGATTCTCTTGCATACACTCTGTACTCCCTTGGCAAAACAAACGTTCGTTAATTAGGAATTTTATAAAAAGGAATAAAAAAAACTTGTTCCTCGTGCATTGTTGAGTTATATGAGCACTTGGGGATTTTGAAGAACACTTAAGAAGTGCGAGAAGCCTAAAAAATTCCCGCGTGCTTATATAACTCAAAAATGCACTCGGCGCGTTTTTTATTCCTTTAGCATAGTGTACTGTAGTATAGTATAGAACAGTAGACAGTAGTACAATTAATTTAGCAGGTCGTACTTTACTGTACGGCCCGCTAAATTCAAAAATTTGTTTTGAGACATAATAAATATCTTACAAACCTCGTTTTCTCGGTCCGTACTGTAAGTTAAGAATCCTCGTTTTGTCCGCGTGGATTCATTGCCCGCGCGTTTCGCGCGTGGGCCATAAATCCGAGCGGAAAAACTCGGCCCGTAACTTACAGTACCGACCTCAAACTCGGTAAGTAAGAGTATAAGTAAGAGGTATGTATAGTATAGTATAGTAAAGTATAGTAATAGCATAGTAAACTATAGTATAGTATATTACGGTTTATATGTTTATTTCGTACCTTAATAAGATCGTTCTTTATATATATCATCAAATGATACACGGCTTTGACACTGGCCAAATAATTTTTTTTTCAGTCAACGAGAAAATCATCAAGAAAAACTCAACTTAGCTTAGCAATTATTGCTATGGTTCCGTGCAGTTGACGCAGATGTTAAACCACCAAACAATGAACCACTGCTATAGATAAAATCAGTTTTAGAATGAACCATTAATGATCTTGGAAAAGTTGATTTATAAACAAATAGATGTTTAGCTCAAACTACAACAACATTTTTTTGCCCATACGGCAGCGAGTTACCGCTAGTGGTAGGTTCTGCATTTATTTCCCGACATAGGAAGAAAAACGTGATGTTTTGGTGGTCTTTCACAGCGTGTGTCACTCTTAACACAATAATATCCATGCATCTGACTGAAACATGTTCTACAGGAGGCAGAAAACAATTATCTTAAAACTATCGCTCAATCAACAACGAACCCATCTCTGTTTTTATTCAAGACATGTATCTGCTAGATCTAACCTAGCAACTGCACATTTTTATCCAAACTGTCGAAAATCTTTGAACATCCAACTTCCCATAAAAGGGATTTAGCAGAAAACAGCTTTTATAGTGGAAAATGGGGTGTGCCCTTCACGCATAATTCAAGTAAGTAGCTTGGAATTGTCATTTCTATGCACCATTTTGAATTCTCTAGTGAGCAACAAGACAAGCTGAAGGACGACCGAGCGCGCGCGTGAAAGTGCCATTTTGGGGCGAACACGTGAAATCCCGCTTCACCCTAAAGGTTTTTCTGAACGTTTGCAGTGATGAAAACCCGTTTTCCGAGCAAGCGTGTAGATTATTCCACTTTTCAGTCATGACTTCGGGCCAAAATTTTGCTACTAAACTTGACCGCATGAGCTAACATTGCAAGTGCTTTGAGAAATCTAAGATGTTAGCATTTCGCTGAAATTTTCTGTGCAAGTTGAATTAAGGTCTTAATTAAGTGGCTGATACGTGATTTCTAGCAATTTTCACACAAAAAGTATACTCCGTACTCAGTTGAGCAGGCTATTAGCTACTCATATCACCGACCCGTCAAAAAAGACGCAAGGAGAAAACTGTACCGTTTGAACAAAAAAGCCGGAAAATTCCAGATGAAAAATCACATGTTCTGTTTATTTTCGTTTTCCAAATAACGGGTTGGGGAAGAACAATTCTGTACTCTTCCCGTGTTTGGTTAATTTGGACATGGTTAGTAGAGGGTATCTTGGGTGAGTTTTGAACCTTCTTTCATAATCTATTAAATTCACAGAAAGTTTACAAGAAAAGTTTCGAACCCGATGGCTTCTGTATATTGTGTAAAGTTGACCAATTATCACACTTTTGTAATTTGGGCAAAAGCGACTTCGAAAACAAAAGAATCGGAACCCTATGGCTAAAATGTTCACCATACAAAATAGTCTTCATATACCTTAAAACACGTCTTCAAAACGCGTGATTGCTGCTTTTTCGCGCGTTTTGTGCAAACATTACACAATGAGGCTGTTTAATGGTTACGACATTATTGGCGTGCATGACAGGGCCAGAGAACTTAGCCCTTAGCTCTGCAAGTGACAAAATCCTTTATTGAATGAAAGATACTGCATATTTCAAGGGGTTGCGTGGCAGAATTTCGAAATAAAAACTCAAACTGAGGGAATGTTCCAAATAAGCGCCACCTGGGTTAAAACACAAACAGAAACACTTAAAGAATAACATTTTCACCTTAGAATTGGAAAAAAAACTGTCAAGCGCTTCGCAGTTGCCCGTACTTTTTCGTGTTTATTTTTTACGTCGTAATTTTGTGCTTCGCCCTAATTTTCTCTCAGTGCCCGTTTGAATAATTAACGCACTTTAACGATGGTGAGATTCAAACGCTTTCAGTTTTTAACAAAACCGTAACACTGAAATTCGTTTAAAAGGTACGAGGAAACCGTTCAGAGAAGTTGCATTTGGAATTTGATATTTCGCGGAAAATTATTTTTTTTATGTCAGTTTTAGTTCTGTGGAGTAGCCTTGTTGACTTTAATTTAATGGGGAGCCAGCTACAATACCTAACAGTTTATTTAGCTTCCCAACTCGCACACCACAAAGAATTGAATTCTTTTATATCTTTAAGTTAAAGATTAACATATATTTTATTAATGTAACGTAAAAATGTAATAGAACCATGAATAAAGAATAATTATTACTATTATCATCATTACCATTATTATTATATGCTAACACTCTCAGATAAAAGGTCTTAACTCTGGTTTTCATTGGCTCCGGGCAATAACCAGTTGCCCAGGGAAACCAAGAGGCATTCTTCATTTTTCTTTCCTTTTCTGTCTACATGTCCTGCACTTTTCTAAGAATTCTTGCCGTCCCTAACAATGCAGATCTCCGAGTCAGTTCAATGGATGTGTCCACACCAATGGTCCTCAGATTTTCTCTTAACCTCAGCGGTACTGTTCCCAATGCCCCCACCACTATGGGTATCACCTTTGTGATTACACCCCACATCTTTCCAATTTCTCTCGCGAGATCTTGGTAGTTCTCTAATTTTTCGTCATATCTTACTCTCACCATCTCCCATCTTCCAGAATTGCAAAGGTGCACACGAGCCTTTAAGGCCCACACGGCCGGAGCTTATCCCGGTTTCGATAGCATGAAGCACCTGGGAGTATTATTACTCCCCCCTGGATGGGATGCTGGTCCATCACAGGGTTACCCCCAGCACTGTATCGCCGGTACCCATTTATACACCTGGGTGGAGAGAGACAGTGTGGAGTATAGTTTCTTGTCTTAGGAAACAACACAGTGCCAGCACCAGGGCTCGAAATCCAAACCTCCTGCTCGGAAGTCCGACACGCTAACCACTACACTACTGTGCCTCCACATCTTCCGGAATTGACACGTCTATCATTTAGCAATTGTTCTCTCCTTTGTCGATAATTAATAGTCCGGTCTCCTAGCCTCAATCTCATGTTCTATTCTGACGCTGAAATTCCATAACATCTTGCAATCTTCGTTTTATTGTTATTTTTTATAATAAAAGTAATAATGATAATTATTATTATTATTATTATTATTATTATTATACTATTATATTATTATTATTATCATTATTATTATTATTATCATTATTATTATTACTGTAAGTGAAATGTTGCCCTTTTTGGGGGACAAACTTGAAAGAAAGAACAACCACCGGCAAATATAGAGAGAAAGCAACAAAAAATGTAAAGCTCATCAATCAAACGAAGAGTTGAAACTTCAGGCTTCCTTAAATTATGCTTTCCAAAGAATGGCCACACTGCATGGTTTGATCCACATATGAAAACGTTAGAACCACACTGTATAGTAAAAAAACAGTACCACAGAATCAGAATTACACAGCATGGTTTCAGTAACAGATTTAGGACCACACTCTATAGAAAGACAACTATAGGACACTGATGCAATTTTGCACTGAAAACGCTTGGCGCGTCATACTTTTGTCCACATATCAAAAATAGAACAATTCAATCGCCCCTTGGAGTTTCATTTTGTTTATGTTTTTTAGTCACGAGTGAAATTACGTAACAACCTTATTAACAACAATAGCTTCGATGTTTGAAAAACTGTGTTTACTCAACATTTATATCAGTTTGAGAGAAGTTCTCATTACCAAAAAATATGTCTGAAAAAAACAGGAAAAACAACAAAAGTAAAACAATGCCACAGCTGTCTAGAATACACCAATAAGACAAGGAAAGATGTTTTATCTATGATACATAATGGGTTCAACCATAATTCTTATATGAGGACAATTTAGAAATTCAGTATTTACTCCTTGTGCAAAAACGGCACCAACGCAACAGAGGGATCTAGAACTGAGCTTCGTTTGCAAAGCTAAACTAAGTCTATTTGGCTGTGAAAACCACCACGCAAGGAACTTGAAAGTAAGTTAGAGGCTTTGCTTTTCTCACACATATTATGCTGTCCATCCGAAAATAGAGCATGGAAAAACAGTCAAGAGTAATATGACAGTTATAATACTAATCCGACAATTACATTGTCTTCTTCTGAGTTAGCTGATCATACAAATCTGTTTAAGCACTAATGGAGGATAGGCTGGAAAGGTTTCTTTTATATTTTCCACAGATAACGGTTTACTGAGGAATATCTTACAGCAAGAAGGGTATCAGTCTGGAGAGAGGTAATGTAGAGGCTTCGTTTTTCAATCGAAAACACCATTTTTGATGACAATCATTCCCCTTGATTTGTATACTGCCGTTGTAGTGAGTTTTTGAACAGCTAATTTTGAAAGACGCAAGGTTTAATTCGCAAGCAATTGAATGCATGTGATTCGCTGCATTTCAAAAGTGACTATAGGGAATAAAATTCTCCGTTTGCATGATGAAGATGCAAGATTTTGTAACGAAAAAAGATTTTCGCTACGACACAATACCAGGGTGAACTCGCCCCAGTATGATTCGTTCCATAATGACTTTTCTCGTGGTATCACGTAAACAAATACAGAGTCACAAGAGCGAACCAGAGTGAGTATCATGTAAATATCCGTTAAGAGAAGCAAAGGAGCTAAGGTTATAGGCTATGTGAGGAATCTGTCGTAACTTAAAACTGGAAAAATAAACTAAAACCAAAAGGGCAGAGTTTTCGAAGATTATTTGAAAGAAACGGATGGAATTTGTTTTCGTTAAGAAGCTATAAAAGTTTTTCGTAGCAATTTAAGAAAAAAAAACAATTATGGCGATAACTGCGGTGGCAAGGAAACGGTACCGATTCTCAAGTCCTGGTTCAGTAAATATGTTTTGTTTCATGATCTGTTATTTTAAAAACACCTCGTCTCTCACCGACACCTTGGCGCCTTAGAAAATGTTAATTGTTAACCAGCCGAGAAAGGGTTTGTAATGTATGCAAATGTCAGTGATGTCGCAAAACGACATTCATTGTTAACGAAAAAATTTAACCAAATTAAACCATAGAAAAATGAAGTAATATCCATGATGCCCTTGGTCAAGCATCACTGTGGCAACAACCGACGTGAAAAAAGAAATCGTTGAAACGTTTAAATTGGGAGAAGTTTTTCTGAGTTAAAATCAAGAAAAATATGTCGCAGCGGATTTGATGCTACAAGTGACTTCGACTCAAAATAAAAAAATAACGGTCCTTGTTTATAAATTATCAAATAGTTTCGAGTACAATTTGAAATAAATGAGCACAAGTAAATCTGACTGCAATTTGCTGTCTTTGGAAAATTTACATGTGCTCATTTATACAAAATTGCACTCAAACTCATTTGATTACTTGTTAATAATGCAAAATATGCAAAAAAATTAATTTCAAATTTCTGTAACCAATTTCATGTTTCTGTACTGTTTGGGATTAATTGACAAGCTCTCAGCCAATCAGCACATTGAAATTTTTGCATGTGTATTATTTGTATAGGTAATAGCATGGTTTGTAGTGACATTTTGTATAAATCCCACGAGGGATATTTCAAAATTGTTGTACGTAATTTCAAGAGCCGTTAGGCGAGTGAAATTTGAGACAATTTTGAAATATCTCGAGTGGTATTTCTGCCAAATATCACGTACAAATCATGCTATTCTTTGTTTATACTACTACTCGCAAAAGGTTTGTAATTTTCACATGTAGGTATTTCAAATTAAGCAGAAATACCACTGCTCTTAGCCAATCAAATTACAGAAATTTCTCATGTAGTAGTATAACTTCTGAAATAAGCAGAATTAAGAAGCACAAAACATTTAAGAATCCGGAATCATCTCTAGTAAAATGCCACAAATTAAAAAGAGGACAGATCATGCAAGTTCCATCTTTGAGCATCTATACTGTATAATGTTAGGCCATTCAAACCATGTCAGAAATAGCCACACTTAAAGCGTTTACACCCTTAGGTCAATATACCAACTCTCTCTAATAGTTCCTATACACCTACCATTACATAAGTGGAGAGAATGTTTTAATACATCAGTTAGAACACGTATCAGGGATTTCCATTAATCTCTTCATTGTCATAAGCTGCGAGATATTTTTGCACTGATATTGAAAGAAGATACTTGACGATCGATCTTACGGCGTAAAGAGTTAAGAAAAGTCAGCATAACACCTGAGGGTCAAAATATTTGGTTCTTACTTTCCATCAAGAACAACAACACTGTTTCCACAACCACACCACACGTGGCCTTCTACCAACGTCAGACACGTGACAGGGGCCCCACCTACTCGGATGTGAGAGCCTTCGGATAGTGCTTCCTCCCCGCTTGCATTCTGGGAAGGAAGTAAAAAAAAAGCTCTAAGAATTTTGTGTATTTGTGCTGTAACTAGTTCATGGTTTTGGTACTGTGGGTTGACTGTTGCATCTCTGGGGAGAAAGTATTTGTTTTACTGTACAATTTGGTTCTACCTTTTTCACTTATGAATCAAACCATGCAATGTAACCATTCTTTGGAATGCAACCGAACAGTACTGTACTGTGGTACTGTTTGTTTTACTATACAGTGTGGTTCTAACTTTTGTTATCTTCGGATCAAACCATGCAGTGTGGCCATTCTTTGGAAATCTGCTGAAAAGTACTCTTATGAGGTACTCTTTATCAATCACTATTTCTTTAAACTCTACATTGGTTCAATGTGTAAACGCTGTTTTATATCCTTGATTCGCCTTCGCATTGCACCGTACCTGAAGAACAGCAATGGAACCGTCTGCCAGAGCTGCAAACAATTTTCCGCCTGGTAAATGAGCAATATCAATCACTGAATCACTGAGTTGGATGCACCACACTTCTTCACTAAACACAAACAGGAAAAAACCCGCCAGTTACGGAACAATTTAAGCTTGGTTTTACATCAACCTTTCTCTTATGAGATCAATCTTTGAGTGCTGTGCTTAGCACCCACTATGTCGCGCTGACCTTAAGAGAACGGGAAATTCACGTCCCTGATTCATGGCAGTCAGTCAACAAATATACAAAAACATAAATAAATAACTGATAAATAAAATGGAAAATAGGAAAAGCTATTCTGCCGGTGAAAACAAGAAATTATACTGAACAAACCTAAGGTCTAAACGAAACGCGTGCATGTACCAGGACACAGTCCCCACCAAAATGGTACCATCCTCCAGCATGTCAGCGCATAGAACACGTGATTTCAGCTGTCAGAAATAAACAATCAAACACTATTGTGAGGCTAATGAAAAACCTGAGAAAAGCCAACATTTATCATCAGAGGCATGAAATACAGTTGTGACTAATATAGCGAGAGCGTACATGTAAAAGAGTGGGAAATTTACGCGCCAAAAACTGCGGGGTCTCCCAAGCTGGTTGCGGATTTAGTTGCAGATTAAACATGTCACTTACGTCCACATCCATTGTCTTTAACTCTTTGTTTCCAATGTCAAGAAGATAAACTTTCGCTGTAAATCGGCTACTGCAGAACAGACACACTGGAGTGGACATATCTGCAAGAGAAACGGCGTGACAGGTTCCGTGAGTTAAGCAAAAAGTACTGTACAATCTGAGTGGAAGACGTGACTTTGTACAGTTTAATTGGATGTTACAGTTTACCACCGAAAATATGAGGATTCAATGATTGCTGCAAACCCCCCAAAAAGGGACTGTTTTGGCAAATGGAACGGTTAACAGTATAAGCAAATTTGCAAAAGCCAACAATATACTTTTAAATCAGTTTTCTGTCAAGCATTTACTGGATTTCGTGTTCATGTTTAATTGGTTTACGATGCCGTAAAACCAAAAAAAAAGCAATTACATTAGCCAATCACAACAGATGAGCAGAGTCACATGAACTAATCAGAACTCAAAGCAAATGTATGGCGTCAGCAGCAAGAGCGGGAAAACACGTGCTCCCTTGTCGTGATTGCTTTTAGTTATACCTCTGATTGGTTGTTAAAATGATGCGAGATTATTTGGCCAATCGCTTATCGTAGCAACGCAAAACCAAAGAAATTGCGTAATTGCTTTCGACAAGGAAATTAAAAAGCTCTAAATCAGATCAGCGTAGTTTAGTAAACGGAAGGTTCCAGTCATCGAGGATGAATTTCCAAGGCAAACGCTATAGACATTAGGGTGGGTCGACTAGACGCGATAAAAAGGTTTGTGAAATGAAGCGTTAACGGCGATCAATTGAACATTTCTGTCAACTGCGCATTAGATCTATGTACTTGCGCATGATAAACTTGTTAACGCCTTCGCACTTATGTTACTCCAGAGTGAAATTTTGCTGGGAGGGAACAACTTGTTCAAACTGAAGACAAGTTTAAACTCATTTCTTGCTTTTAATTCCCATACATACTGTTCCCTAACACAACAACTACCAATTTAAACGTATTATAATTTGGGTGTGTCATTTTTTCGTATTTTGCTGAATATATACCGAGTTTTTTAATGTCGCAACTATATGATGGTCTTCGCTAACTGAATGTTGAATTATTCTAAGAGAGTAAGTATAACTTCGCTTTCGAGTTGAACCACATCCTCGAATGCTACACGACTTAACAAACAATTCTGAACACGTTATTGCTGTTTAAATTTTCTAGTAAAAAAATGGCGGCTGAAAGAGCACTACTCGAGGAAGAGTTTCGCAACAGTGACAAGTTATGATTTCACACAAAGCCCAGAACATAAAGTAAGAATCTTGAAGGATTTTTAAAAACTAGTAAATGAGACTTATATTGAGAATAAACACAACAGGACGTCAAACTACAAACTACTAATAACGGCAATCAAACGTTCAGATTTAAATGGAGTAAAAAAGTGATTAATTGATTTAATCTTTTTGTAAGCTTTTAACGAATACACACAAGAGTCTCACGTATATTTAAGGTTTCATTCTCATAGTGCAGTGCTTTTTGGCATAAAGCAATCCACGCAATAAACGAGATTAATTAAAAAACTATAAAACGGTAAAACGATTATGAAATAAAAAATTGACATTAAATCACATTTCGCATACAAGTGAAATCAAAGGAATTTAAACTAATTGCCAACGTAAACGTTGGAAACGTTCTTTATAAATTTACCAGCACAATGGAACTGACGTAACGAAGAGATTGCAAATCAATAACTGTTTCTAAGGATTTTTCTTTATTTTTAATACTGACATGGGTAAAAAACCGCTCAGTCCATATAAACTTGAAAGATTCCACGACTTCATTTTTGTGAACGTTGCGTAAAATTTAGGGACACTTAAGGATTTACTTAACGAGAACAGTTTCGTTCTAGAAGCTTGAAAAATTCACGTTACCTACAACATCAACAATGTGTACAATTTACTCAATATATAAAAAGGAAAAGTTAATTGACCATTGATGGTGTCTTAGTAAGTTAAATTTACATAATAATAATAATAAATAATAAATAATAATGAACTTTATTTGAGTGTCAACTGTATTTAGCACTGACGCACTAATTGGGGACACTGTAAAGCACAAATGATATGAAATGAAATCATATTACATTAAATCAATCAAATCAAATGTTGGTTTTTGTGGAGAGGGGAAAACCGGAGTACCCGGAGAAAAACCTCTCGGAGCAGAGTAGAGAACCAACAAACTCAGCCTACATATGACGCCGGGGCCGGGAATCGAACCCGGGCCACATTGGTGGAAGGCGAGCGCTCTCACCACTGCGCCAACCCTGCTCCTACATTTACTCAATATCTTCGAAACTTGGTCGTTGCAGCCTTGCTTGACGACAATATCATAGTTTTATCCAGAAAATTAGAAACCACTTGAAATACGAGTTCACAAAGGAATATTGACCTCAATCTGTTGATTCTACAAATTTATAAAGTCCGAAGTCACCAGTTTGCGCTTGGCTTTTTTTCTGGGTGGTGCAGCAGCTCGTCCGAGATCCTAAGCCAATTGGTTTGCAATCCAAACCGCCAAACAATGCTAAAACAATAGTGACGATTGAAATCTATTGTTTGGTGGTTTGGGTTGCAAACCAATTGGCTTAGGATCTAAGACGAGCTGCTACAGTACTGTTTTTTCTTCGTTAGCTAAATTAAAATTCATTCATTACCTTAGCCGTTGGTAGGTACGTGGTGTAAGCATCGTGTATGGCTATGGAGAGCAATGTATGCCATATATTCACTAAAGGGGAACCACTATATGATGCTTACACCACGTACCTACCTAGCCGTTTGCGAGTATCCGCGGTGACAGGAAACAGTGGACGAAGGGTTTCGTCGAGTTTCTATGTTTGGAAGTCATCAGTCTTAAAGTAAATCAACTTCCAAAATCCAAACACAAAAATTAAATCCGATGATCACTATAAAGCGTCAAATTTACAGACGGGTTTTTTTAATAGTGTGCTTACCTCGTTTGTTTATAAAGCAAAAACAAATCAGGCTTTAGACATGAGCACGTATTACCCGGAGGTGAACCAATGAAAACACAGAATATCAATATGACCCCTACGGAGCAGTCTTTACGGCATTTGAAAAAAAAAATGGATTGAAAAACAATTTCTTAGTTTGATTTGTGATTCCAAAATTATGTATCTAATTTTGTCGTGCTTAAATATTAAATCCGATGATCACTATAAAGCGTCAAATTTACAAGCGGTTTTTTTTAATAGTGTGCTTACCTCGTTCGTTTATACAACAAAAACAAATCAGGCTTTAGACATGAGCACGTATTACCCGGAGGTGAACCAATGAAAATACAGAATATCAATATGACCCCTACGGAGCAGTCTTAACGGCATTTGAAAAAAAAATGGATTGGAAAACAATTTCTTAGTTTGATTTGTGATTCCAAAATTATATATCTAATTTTGTCGTGCTTAAAAGTCGGTCTAGGAACCTATCGCCCCAACTCAGTGAATAAACCAATCACATTTGAATTTGTTAGTGCTTTGGTCGACACTCGATGAGATTAAAATGACAAGGAAAGCAATGCAAAGATTGAATCTCACGTTTGAACGCAACTCACCAAATAACTCTCAAGTAAGAACAATCGCATATTAAACAAGAAATTAAAGGTTTTATGAGCAAAATACCTGCCCAGGCTTTAATTGATTTGTTCTTTTGTGTATACTGCGTTGCTTTACAATGGAGACAAAACTGCAATTGAGCGACTCGGGTATAAGGTACAGTTGTAGAGCTGTTATTTTTTTCTAACTTATAAATAAATGTGCATTAATTTCTGAATGCAAACCGACTTTCATTTACTAGAACAGTTTTGGGCAATTAAGAACAACTGACCGGCAAAGTAAACGTCTTCAGCTGATGTTTGTGACTGAAATCACCATCGACCAGAACACTTGCAGGCAGAGAAAAACAACAGGTGAAAACGTTAAAACCACACTAGCTATTTCCACAGTAGCTTTCCAAAGAATGGTCACACTGCATGGTTTGATTCACAGATGAAAACGCTAGAACTACACTGCATAGTAAAACAAACAGTATCACAGCACAGTACTGTCTGTTCTAAATAGTGGTTCTACATTTTTTTCTTTGGATCAAACCATGCTGTATGACCATTGCTTGGAAAGCTACTAAGCAGTACTGGACTGGGGTACTGTTTGTTTTACTGTTCAGTAGGGTTCTAACTTTTTCATCCGCGGACCAACCCATGCAGTGTGACTATACTAATAACTTATTAGGTTCTCACCTTTACTTGTGGCCAACGCGCACTCTAGAATTTCGTGTTGATCTGGTTTGTCAAGTTTTTCCTGGTTTGGCACTTCCACTATGAAGGAGCTGACACGGGAGCGCTATAAAAGGAGATCGTAAAGTGTAAGGCTACCATGGGAGGGGTGGGTGCGGCACTAGACTGTCCTTGTTTAACTTTATTTGTTACCAAAGATTTAAAATTAGCAATACTTAAAAAATACTAAGGCGTAACTGAAGACTGTACAGAAAACTACTAGGGAACTAGTAAATTAGACAATGGCTGACTAACAAAAAACTGGGATAATCAAACAAATTGATAATGTGAGTTATGCCACCGTAAGGTATAAGAGGTCCTGACATTTCGAGCGTTAGCCCTTCGCTAGAGCGAATGATATATGGGTTACGTGCAATAATCCTATCATTCGCTTAGACGAAGGGCTAACGCTCGAAACGTCAGCACCTCCCTTCTACCTTAGGGTGGTTTAACTTACTTTATCAATAGATCATTTCCGATTTACCTTGGGCCTCGTTTTCAAAGCGAGTCTAAGTGCTCATCCTTTCATATGCAAATCAATTTCATTCACACGCAAATTGAACTCATTTTTATGTGAATGAAAATTGACTTGCAGAGCAAACAGCAAGTTACTGACTGTTTTGTAGGGATAGCCTGTTGGTACAGCGGAATCAATTCAACTGTTTTGTAACCTTTACCTTGGAGTATTGACGAGATTTGGCCCGAGTATCTATCCGAATTTTTGTTACTCGTACCTGCGCAAATTCCAGGAAATTAATGTTAAGCGTTAAGACGCACAGAATAAATCTTTAGTCGGCGAGCACGAGGATGTTAAATCAGTAGTGTGAATTCAAATGCTTAAAAAAAGTTAATAGAGCTGATAGCGTAGCTCAAACTGAGACTTTTACAACTGCACACTAAGAGGACCCGAAACACATCGTTAACAACTTCTCGGACAATATGACAAAATAAAGAACGCAACTTTGGTAAATAAAGAAGAATTAAACGAGTTTTAAACGTGTACAAAATATGAAAATTGTAAGATACGACGAGTGATAATTTGATCGTAAGTTAAAATCTAATATCTTTCAACTGAATTTGCGTCTTGCTCTCACAGCTTTCCAGAAAAGGGAACTTTTAATCCTGTAACGTCAAATCTTCGATTTAGAAAAATACAGAAATGACAAAGTGTTAAATGTCATTCTCCTTTTCATTCATTTATTTTGAAGTGAGACAAAATCGAACATCTTTCAGTTTGCGTCTTGTTCTAACAGCTTTCGAGAAAAGGGAACTTTTAATCTAGTAACGTTAAATCTTCAATTAAAAAAATACAGAAACAACATCGTGGAAAATGTAATTGTCCTTTTTATTCATTTACTTTTGAAGACTGCTGGAAGACTCAACGGAAGCTTTCTCATTCACTGAATTGTTGAATAAATTCCGTATCCGTGTACTTTTTAACGCTTATGTGCTTAATCAATGTTTGACGTATTAAACTCGATATTTTGATTTCATTAAAATTGACAATGAATCAACAGCAATTTGTAATGAAAATTTGGTTACTTTTATTCACATTGTTATTGGTGAGATTAAGGACATTTTCGTCGCCCACTACCTATTTCCGTGTTGCTAATAGCGAAAACGTGATGCAAATTTCACAAATGTACGCAAAAATAAACAAAAAATGTTGGCCCAGTTATCTGGACGCGAACGCAATTTCATTTACTCGAAAGAAAACTAAATAAGAAACTGAAAATACGAATGATGCATGATGTCGCTGCATTTTCAGCGTTTTAAATTCCTCTTAAAATGAAAAACACACCACCAAAAACTAGAGCAAATCGTTAAAGAGACCGCATGCGTGAATGTATAGCATGTGAAATAGCTTTCAATAGACAGGCATTACTAAATGGTTTTAATCTATCCTTAAAAGCTGCAACCACTTTGTTTCAATACCCTAGCCACTTAGAAGACAGAAATACTACATAGAAAAAGTGGAAAAACGTCAACAAATTAATTTTTAGAACTATCACAAAACAAACACGACCACATTAAAGTGAAAACGTTCAGCTTGCAAGCGAGAGGGCATCACCTCGTGAAAATGAAGCGCTTGATCCAAAAGTGAAAAATCAACAGCGGATACACAGTGTGTGAAATAATCCGAGGTTTTTTAAGCAGTGCAAGCCGCTATAAACCCGAAAAAAGGATTATGATAATAACAACAACAAGGTTAGTTTAGCTGTGCTGAGTGTAGGATTCTACGTCGGATTTCAGGTCCCATACATTGAAAAACTGTAATTGTTTTCTAAATGTGAACGATTATTTCACCTGGTTTTCCTAATGCGAGGAAAACTGGTCTCTGCTAGCAACACTAAAACCGAATTAAGCGATGGAAATAGGATTTTTTCCTGCAAAATGAATATAAAATTATTCTAAATTCATCTGCTTTACGTAACGTAACCTTTCCCATTTACGAAAGATTTTATTTCACTTTATTTCTCCTCGTTTTCCTAATGCGAGGTAAAATTGGTCTCTGCCATTAACGCTAGCAATACTAAAGAGGAATTAAGCGATGTAAATAGGATTTTGTCTGCAAAATGAATAATAATTATACAATTATCCTTAATTCATTTCATGCTGACGTTAATTTTGCTAAAAACAGTAACAAAAGCTGCTGAATAGAAAGATTATGACGTACGCGGAGAAAAAGCTTTAAACCTTGAGTGGTTTAATCACCGAAGAACGACGGTAACTACTCAGCGAAAAAAGCATTACAAGTAACTGCAATTACAGCGGTCAAACTAATCCCTTAATCCGAATCTTTTCTTTATTCTTTGTAAAATGGATAGCTTCGATATTTGAACAATTTTGAACAATAACACTAGTGGGGTGATTGACACTGGAAATTCACAATCGTTTGGAAAAGAAAATTCAACATGGTGAGTTAACGACTGCCACGAAAACAGGTATGCTGTACAATTAAGGCTAACACGATTGCTTACAGTAGTTTAAGATTTGATCCACGCCATATTTGCTCCAATTTAGCCCAATTGCGATTTACACTGAGAAAAGGACAGGCTGAAATGGGACTTGAAAACGCGAGATCGCGAATACTGTTGCGAAAGTGTAGCACCTAAGTTAACCCAGCCGTCTCTGCTAAGAGCAGGTCAGTAGTAGCATCAGTTAATTGAGAACACACAACCAAAGATAAGAATTGAACTCGCACTGCGTTCTACCATGTTTACACAGTCGCGTAAGCAATCATGGCTTCAAATTTTGTTTTAACCCTCTCAAAAGCTTCCATTAACGGTCTCGACTAGGACTGAAATACTGGTTTGGAAACAAACATTGCTTCACGCTGAAGCGCGCTTAAAATGTCGTTTGAAAGTTATTTTACGGTTCGTTAATTCAAGATCGTTTGAAAGATCTTATTGGAACGCTTTCATCACTGCTCAAAGGTTTGATAGGGGGTTCACCCCATACTACATACACAAGTTGGAAGCTCAAAGTTGAGAAGAAAACCCCCAGTTACGACGACTCAGATTACGGTAACTGTCCTACATTTTCATGCATTTCTCTTTGACCGTTGAACGCGCTAGAAAAATCGGGAGAAACCTGGGCGCTTCATTCGCAGTTCCCATCATGTAAGTGCTCTTTTTGATTCGTTTGCCCAGCACAATAGAAAAAATTTGAAATGTTTGGGGACCTAAATCTAATTATCTTTATTCAAGACCTACGTGATCATTTCTTCATAGTGCTGTACTGTGGTACTGTTTGTTTTACTATACAATGTGGTTCTAACTTTTTCATCTGTGGATTAAACCATGCAGTGTGACCATTCTTTGTAAAGCTACTGAACAGTACTGTACTGTGGTACTGTTTGTTTTATTATACAATGTGCTTCTAACTTTTTCATCTGTGGATCAAACCATGCAGTGTGACCATTCTTTGTAAAGTTACTGAACAGTACTGTACTGTGGTACTGTTTGTTTTACTATACAACGTGCTTCTAACTTTTTCATCTGTGGATCAAACTATGCAGTGTGACCATTCTTTGTAAAGTTACTGAACAGTACTGTACTGTGGTACTGTTTGTTTTACTATACAGTGTGGTTCTAACTTTTTCATCTGTGGATCAAACCATGCAGTGTGACCATTCTTTGTAAAGCTACTGAACAGTACTGTACTGTGGTACTGTTTGTTGTACTATACAGTGTGGTTCTAACTTTTTCATCTGTGGATCAAACCATGCAGTGTGACCATTCTTTGGAAAGCTACTGAACAGTACTGTACTGTGGTACTGTTTGTTTTACTATACAGTGTGGTTCTAACTTTTTCATTTGTGGATCAAACCATGCAGTGTGACCATTCTTTGTAGAGCTACTGAACAGTACTGTACTGTGGTACTGTTTGTTTTACTATTACAGTGTGGTTCTAACTTTTTCATCTGTGGATCAAACCATGCAGTGTGACCATTCTTTGTTAAGCTACTGAACAGTACTGTACTGTGGTACTGTTTGTTTTACTATACAGTGTGGTTCTAACTTTTTCATCTGTGGATCAAACCATGCAGTGTGACCATTCTTTGTTAAGCTACTGAACAGTACTGTACTGTGGTACTGTTTGTTTTACTATACAGTGTGGTTCTAACTTTTTCATCTGTGGATCAAACCATGCAGTGTGACCATTCTTTGTAAAGCTACTGAACAGTACTGTACTGTGGTACTGTTTGTTTTACTATTACAGTGTGGTTCTAACTTTTTCATCTGTGGATCAAACCATGCAGTGTGACCATTCTTTGTAGAGCTACTGAACAGTACTGTACTGTGGTACTGTTTGTTTTACTATTACAGTGTGGTTCTAACTTTTTCATCTGTGGATCAAACCATGCAGTGTGACCATTCTTTGGAAAGCTACTGAACAGTACTGTACTGTGGTACTGTTTGTTTTACTATACAGTGTGGTTCTAACTTTTTCATTTGTGGATCAAACCATGCAGTGTGACCATTCTTTGTAGAGCTACTGAACAGTACTGTACTGTGGTACTGTTTGTTTTACTATTACAGTGTGGTTCTAACTTTTTCATCTGTGGATCAAACCATGCAGTGTGACCATTCTTTGTTAAGCTACTGAACAGTACTGTACTGTGGTACTGTTTGTTTTACTATTACAGTGTGGTTCTAACTTTTTCATCTGTGGATCAAACCATGCAGTGTGACCATTCTTTGGAAAGCTACTGAACAGTACTGTACTGTGGTACTGTTTGTTTTACTATAACAGTGTGGTTCTAACTTTTTCATCTGTGGATCAAACCATGCAGTGTGACCATTCTTTGGAACGCTACTGAACAGTACTGTACTGTGGTACTGTTTGTTTTACTATAACAGTGTGGTTCTAACTTTTTCATCTGTGGATCAAACCATGCAGTGTGACCATTCTTTGGAAAGCTACTGAACAGTACTGTATTGTGGTGCCGTTTGTTTTCACTGTACAATTTATCTTCCTAACGAGCGAACAACAAACAAACTTTTCTGGAACCCATTACACCGCTTGCATAACCTACCTTGCGTTCATCTCGCACGCGAAGCCTGGTATCGTTTCTGGTTTTCAATTCCGCCAGATATTCAGCCTGCTTTTCATCTAAGAACGCAGCTGAAGGGAAACCTTTTAACTCGTCGTAAGAACACTAGTGCCACAGGAAAACAAATAAAGTAACAACATCAATCAATAATAAGCGTCAATCGATTAATCAATCTATCAGCCAACCAATTAATCCATCCATCAGTCCATCAATCAATCAATATATCAATCTATCAATCAATCTATCAACCAATCTATCACTCAATCAATCTATCACTCAATCAATCTATCACTCAATCAATCAATCTATCACTAAATCAATCAATCTATCACTCAATTAATCAAACAATCAATTAATCTAGATCAATCTATCGATTGATAAAACAAATTTTCATGATGCAACTCTTCTGACATACTTTTGTCTAACATTCCCGCCAATGTAACCTTCATCAGGAGCAGCACAGTTCTTTTACCAATAGATCAAACAACTGATCCTTCCATCGCTTCTCTTCGCTAGTGTCAACATAACAAGCCAGTATCAAACTAGAAAAGCATTTTTAAAGTGGGGGGGGGGGGTGGTGGGGTCATACTGTGTCACACCCAGGGTATCTGCCACATTTTCAATGTGACATCCACGCTGCTGAACTAAAAATTGACTCATAAGAGGAATTAAGTTACAAAGCAAGGTCACGGGCACCTCTGGACCTCCTAGGAACGCCCCTATTTTCAGGTTTAGCTAACCTTGAGAAGTTGGTCTTTATCATAAGTCACCCTGGCGGCTCTCTTCATATACTGCATAATGTCAAGAGGACATGAGAGCTGCAACAGAGTGCGCTGTTGTAACTTGAGCAAACCCATTGCGACACGGAACAGCGCCTCAAAAAAAAAAAGAGAGAAAATTATTACAATAATAATAATAATAATAATAATAATAATAATTAAAACGAATCCATGCAAAGTTAATTCAATAAGTATTTTATCAGTGTAATTCGCAAGTGTAGCTATTGTTTAGAGTTTGAATCTTAATAATTACACGTGTCAAAGTTTTATCAAGTTAACCCTGGGAAGGGTTTCTGAACTGACCTCTCTGCCCTCAAAGACGAAACAATCCCAAACTCTGACAGCCGTCTGTGGAACACGACAACAAAATCAAATCACTTTTCGAGCCGGCGCAAGAAAATTGGAAGCGATCAGAGCAACAATAGCACCAGTAGATAAAAACAATAATAATAATAATAATAATGATAAAAAGGATTTATATAGCGCTTTATCCCAAGGCTCAAAGCGTTTTACAACACTTTTTTGTGGGGGACTTTGCCAGACTGCTTATTAACAAATAAAAACAAACTACTGCTTCAAGGCGTGGTGACGCGGTGGTGTAGTGGTTAGTGTGCAGGACACCTGAGCAAGAGGTCCAGAGTTCGAGCCCTGGTGCTGGAACTGTTTTGATTCCTTAGACAAGAAACGTAACTCCACACTGTCCCTCTCCACCCAGGTGTATAAATGGGTACTGGTGATAATAATGGCTCCTTCTCCAGGTACTGACAGAGATGACGTAACGCAGTTTCACCATTGCGTGTAAATTATTCAGTAACATCTTTTTTATTGTCTAGCCTAATTTTACGTCATCTGTGCTAGTACCTGGAGAAGAACCCGATATAATGCTGGGGGCGACCCTGCGGTGTACTAGCATCCCATCCAGGGTGGAGTGGTAATACTCCCAGGTGCTTCGTGCTACTGAAACTGGGATAAACTCTCGCCGTGAGGCCCTCAAGACCAGTGTGCGCCTTAACCTTACCAACCTTGCAGCTACACAGACACGTAGGTAAAGGCGCACTCCGGCCTTAAGGCCCACACGGCCGGAGCTTATCCCGGTTTCTGTAGCATGAAGCACCTGGGAGTATTATTACTCCCCCCCCTTCCTGGATGGGATGCTAGTCCATCACAGAATCACCCCCAGCATTGTATCGCTGATACCCATTTATGCACCTGGGTGGAGAGAGACCACCCAGGTGCATAAATGGGTGTGGAGTAAAGTTTCTTGTTTAAGGAAACAACACAGTGCCACCTCCAGGACTCGAACTCCAAACCCTCTGCTCGGAAAGTCTGGCACGCTGACCACTACACTACCGTGTCTCCACACAGACATGTGACTGTTCTTATTTCTCACCTCAAAAGGAACTGCGTCGATAAAGATGGTAAGAAGCCAGTTGAAAGTGACAGTTGACATGTCAACTCCATAGTATTTGAGATGAGCGTGTAAAGCAGGAAGCATTTCACTCAGAAGATCATTTAAAACCAGCTGAAAACAAGGTAAAACAAATTTGCACTTGTGAAATAAAGTATAAACAAAAGTGAAGATGGTATATTCGCTCTGACGAAGGGCAAGAGAAAATGAGGTAAGAGAACGCATCTTCCATACTGGGTTCTTTTACTATAATAAGGGGGCAGAATCTATTTTTAGATCCAGAAGCTATTTTAACTGACCAATGGCTGATGTCCTTCTTATCACGTGGTTGTAATTTCAATGCGCCATGTGGAAATCGCGCAGCCATGGAACGAGATATCAATAGATTCCGGGCTAAAATTAGATTCTGTGCCCTTATCATATCAGATGGGGTTATGTTCTCTTTCCTCATTTTCTCAATGCTCGAAACGACAGCAACCCTCCCCTCCCTGCAGAGTGGCAAAACTCGTTTGATAAATCATTTTGTAACGGAATATTTGAGACTGCTAAATTTGTGAAAGATGTAAAATAAGTTTTCAGCAGTTACAGGCAAATTCGAAAACAAGAAAAACGATTTCTCTTAACAGGAGACACTTTAACTCCTAGGGTAAACCGAACCCTTCAGCCTTCAACTCTCAGTCTCTCTTGAAGTAATGAAAGGTAGTTTTGCCTTCTTGCTCGTTCACTCCTAGAGACAAACCTTGACTCATACAATGTTCCTATACCTTTCAAGAGTACATGTAATAGTTTTCAAGGAAATTCAACCGTTTTACTTCATTCTTTTTTAACCTTTTTGAAACGTTCTGACAAAATTGATTCATCGCAGAGGAAACGATTCCTTCTTGTGATGTCGTTTTACCTGGTCTGCCTGAGCTCCACTTAACGATTCGTCGAAGTAATTTTTCATGTAAACTTCAGACACAGCAACAAGAGACCTAAAAGCCACGACAAGCAAAGTACACGTCAGAAATTCTAACTTTCTAATGTATTTACACACCAAGTACGCATGGGCAGTTGAGATTCGTAATTTACCAAAAGAGAACAACCTTGGTCAATAAACCGGGAACCTGGGGAAAATCTCGAAAGTCCGCTCGGGTGACCTATCAAAGTGAGAGGATTCTTCATCTTGTCCGCTCGGGTGACCAATCACTGCGCAGGATTTTTCGTCTTGCCCGCTCGGTAGGCCAATCACAGAGCAAGAATTACAAAAACGTTTAACAGAAAAGCTGATGCAAATCTCAACAATTACCAAAACGAGTCTTCCTCGTCCATAAAGAGGAGGCACATCGCGACAATAAAATTCATTCCCTGAAAAGAAAAAAAAAATACTCTCTAAAAAGAATTACTCTCCAACCAATGACAAAGATCTTTATCTCTAAGGCATGGTGGAGAACTCCCCCTAACGCACTACCCCCGTGTCAGATGATGTCACAATTAGCACAAGTTTCTCCACCCACTGGGTGTGCGTGTGTGTGTCACGGAGGAGGGGAGGGGGGTGGGGGTGGGGGTAAACTACAACACTGACCTCTTCTGAAACATCGACGGAACGACAGTTTTAAAAATACACAGTGGACAAAGCTATTCTTTATAATAATTTATTATTATTATTATTATTTATTCCATTCCTGCAGTCCTGCCTTTCAAAACAAAATCTTAAAACAAGGCATGAAATGAGCCTAAAGAGTTTCAAATCTTCCAGAAACGTTTGCTTCGATGTTAAATTAATGCAACAGTAAAAGTTTTGTTTTGTCTTTCCTCGCTTTTCTTCACTAAAAAACCGCACGTATTTCAGGGGAATGATCAGTCTAAATTGTTATTTTGCAAATCTTCGGAGTTTGTACGAAGATAAGGTCTTCAGAATTTTTCTGGCGCGGAACTGTTAAACTGAGGGGGAGGAGGAGGGGAGGAAAAAGTCAGTCCTAAAAAAATTGACCCCTATATAAACAAATGGTTGTGACTAGAATGGATACTTCAAAATAAGGTGAGACATTTCGTGACACATATACAACAAAGGTTATCTCAAAATAAGGCAAAAAATTTGTATGAAAGCTAACCATTTCGAGTTAGTGCTAAAACCCTAATCACTATAGATCAGTGTCTAACCCAGCAGTTATTCTCTCCGTAGTCACAACCATAAACAAATGGATTTCAATGGCTACACGACAATGTTGCCACCATGTCTGTTAGAGTAAAACTGATTAAGACAAAGGTGTCAACACTTTTAATGACAAACGTTCTAAATCATTGATCGAGAACTGCCCTTCATTTCAGCTGCTTTTGGTAAACCATTTGAAAATAAATAACGCTGGAGCCGAGATAAAAGCCAGTGAAAAGGACCCACGAAGGTGTGGCTATTTTTAAAACAAAGACGTATTTAAAGAGTTAAATGATTGCTTTTTAACCTGGAGATAGTTAAAATCTGGACGATGAAGGCAAAACACTCGTAATATTCTCCACAACTTCTCAGTCTGGTGAAATAAATACAAAACAAGCTAAAGTAAGCAAATTGAAAGCTGTGATGTCAACAGACTATAAATTATGCATTATATAGATAACCTGAGCCGAGATATCGACGATAAAATAAAAACAAGATAAAATCGACGAACCTAGAAAAAATGAAATACGTCGAACAAACGCTAGGCGGAAACTTGAGCATCCAGGTAAGTTTAACGGGTGATTTTTTTAAACAAAACTTCTCGAAGTAGGTTATTGACCTTTAGTATACTAAGGACACTTTGCTAAGCTAACTGCACAGCATAGACTTCCCTCATACTATCAAGATTTGCTATATTTGACCTACTTATTGTCCTAGCCCAGTTTTCATCACAGCAAGGATAACTTGCCCTGTAAAGCTGCTGACTTCGCTGTACCGCATTTTCACATTCATGGCAACGCTAATGAACAGTTCTTTACTGTGGTACTGTTTGTGGTACTATAGTATGGTTCCAATGGACAAACCATACAGTGTGATCATTCTTTGTAAAGCTACTGAACCGTACTGTACTGTAGTACTGTTTGTTTCACTATACAGTGTGGTTCTAAGTTTTCCACCTAAGCGCCAAACCTCCATTCGATGAAGAGCCATCGTTTCACGTAGAGCGTAATTCTAGATTCCACTTTACTAAAGAAAAAAACGTCGAACTTAAAATCTTTTTCGTGGCTTGCACAATGACTGAGCGAACGAGACAGCTGCAATCCATTTGTCAATAAACTATTTTCGTTTATCGTTCAAAATATCCTTTATTTCCGCTGGTCTCTTAGCTACTTACATCGATTCTCAAGATTTAAAAGCCTCGTAGATATTATTTACACATTTTAAAATTGGACTGTGCAACTGGCTTTGGGATACACTTCTCAGAGGTTAATATTATGTCAATCATAGCAGTGTATGTTTGGTATATGAGGGGGTTTTAGTTTCACCTGTCGCAGGTAATCGTTTTACACTTTAAACTGAGAATACTAATTACGAATATGTAGGAAATCACCTCAGATATCGAAAGGAGACGAAATATTAGGATGCGCTATGCAATGTTCACTATCCTTTGTTTTCCCACTGGCCTAATTTCACGTAAAAGAAAATCCTCACGGGTGAGGGGTCTGTTTTCCCACGGGGTTTGAACCCATCATCACAGCAACGAGGAACTTAAAAAAATCCCTGCACACATACTTGTTAATACACCTACATCCACGCATATATACATGCATAACTTTCTCCACTCTCCAAATTTAGAACAACTGTGGGTTAATATTTTCGAGAAAACAAACACATGTGAAAATATCAAAATATGCACATTAATGTCATCTCCAAATTTAAAGCAACTGTGGGCTAACAGTTTCGAGAAAACAAACCAACAAATTATGAAATATAAAGTACATGCGATAAGGTATTCTACGATTTAAAGGAGTTGTGTACTAATATATTCGAGAAAACAAACAATGTAAACACTACGGTCAATATACATATTTCCCAAAATCTCTTGTGATATCGTCAAAGTTGCTATTACCAGTCTTGAAACAGAGAATGCCGAGTTGCAATTTGGGCCTCGTTTTTTTACGTTCAGTCACAAATCGCCGTCGAGGTTCTATCAATGCGTATACGTCGTCCTAATGTGCGTGCGTAAAGTAGCAGATTCTCTGGGACGAAATTTAGAGGGACGAAGTTCACAGGGGTTTGAAGGGTTAAGGAGATGGTTTTTTTAAAAACCCTTTAAGCCCCGAGGGGTCTCTCTGTGACGAGTAAAATCGTCTGGCGTTAGCCAGAGTAAAATCGTCTGACGTTAGCCAGAGAAAAATCTGTTAAGACACTATTGGGGCTTAAAGGTTTAACTACACAGCAAGCCCGCGTTAACTTTAATATGCGCCTCAGGCCAGTTCAACAGTAAATACCATAGCATATTAGAGTGATACGAAACAAATGAAGGCCCTGAACAGTAGTTATAGGGTGACAAGAACAATAATGAGCCGTTACTGCAAACATTCTTACCCCGTCGGAATCTGCATTTCTGAATCGCTCATTGTTAGGCATCGTCCTCAGTAGGTCGCATTTGATTTGGTTTTCAAATGTATCTAATCTGGTCGAAGAAATATTCTGAAACATAATAATTAACAGTAGCATTATTTTCAATTTTGACCAGACACGCCTAAAAAAAAGAAAGCGCGGAACGAAAGGTTCCGCAGAACACCAGCATTCAAGGATTGTGTCCAAGGCTTGTAATGTTACAACCACATGGCATGACTCAAGGTCTAACTCTGGGAGTGAAAATTTCAAAAGGCAGAACCAAATTCTATGACTCAAGTTTTGACTCTGGGAGTGAAAAAGTTAAAAGGCAGAACCACATTGCAGGACTAAAGGTTTGACTATAGGAGTGATACGGTTTAAATTTGGAGCCAACTTGTGTAAGTCAAGCTTTGACGCTAAGAGAAAAGGTTAAATCGGAAGCCACAATGTACGAGTCAAGTTTTGACCATTATGTACCAGTAACCGAACTTACATGCCGATTCGCTACTTGTGAAAGTAATCTGTGGTAATAATCTTTCCCCTGTTAAAATGAACAAAACTGAATTCAATTTAAATCAAACACAACGCTTTGAATGGTAAAGTTTACAAAACTAGTTACATGAAATATCAAGACAATCATTAATTGAAGAGCCAAGAACTTGAAATAGCAATTAGAATATATAATACTAAAAATGCATTTGCAGCAGACCGATTTGTGACGATGATAGAAACACGAAATACCTTCTCTTTTCTGATGTGGTCGACCTTCTGAGACATGGCACTACAAATTGAACACACACACAAAACAATGGAAAGTCTCCATGTTGAGGCCCTATTAGTAGTTATCGGAATACGGGATAGTAAGTTAAAAAATTACAGGGATACGGGATATTTGTTAGAAAGATTAACGGGATATTTAAAACGAAATTCTGGGATATCGAACATCAAAGCTGTCATTTCTTCATGGAATAAAATGGTCTAAAATAGGGTCATTGATCAATTTTGAAAACGTATTCTTGCCAATGCGATCAATTGTATTTTGTATCAATCACTGACAATACCTGCCACTATTGGCCCTTCCAGATAGTTAGTTTGAGAAAACCTCCTCTACCCACCCCCTTTAGTACCCAAACATATTACCCGCAATAACGTCACCAGTAGTGCATTTTAGGATACAAACCACAGGAATTAACGGGGTACGGGATCTT
This sequence comes from Ricordea florida, assembly GCA_949710005.1. Taxonomy (NCBI): domain Eukaryota; kingdom Metazoa; phylum Cnidaria; class Anthozoa; order Corallimorpharia; family Ricordeidae; genus Ricordea; species Ricordea florida. Next base: position 27,065,676 of record OX453281.1, on the reverse strand, counting down.
CGGGCCGAAAATTAATGGGATACGGCATACTCAGACCCCCCTAATAAGGCCTCCATGTTAAATAGGTATCACTCAAACAAATTTTTGGAATTAAAGGAAAGGAAAACAAAGAATGATAGCTCAACCTGGGTGTTACTAAAATTTAAGACTTGACCCTCGAAATTATGAGAGAACGCGACTTAGCCTATCAAAGGAGCAAACTTTAACAAGATATAAACACATCAACGTCGTGTTACTGGTGCAATGCTTCACCAGCTTAATAATATGCATGAAAAAATTACTCGATTGTGATTGGCTAAGAGCGGTACAGTTCACGTGTAACACCAGTGTAAATGGTGTAACACCAGTGTAATTAAAGGCACTCAGTGAGTGCGTGTGGTTACTCCAAAATGTTAAGGATAAATGGAAACTCGTTTTTTAAAAGCCCTTTTCATAGTGAAAAAATACAGGTACTACTTTAACATCAAGAGTCAGGTGAACATTGGCTATATGCAATGCATGCAGATCTTATTTTCTTTTATGTTTCAAATGTTCAGTGGAAAAATTAAGCATCTATATATTCATATTGCTTGATAACACGGATTTCCGTGCTTGTGAGTGAAGAAGCGCGACAGTTTGTCTAGACAAAGTTGCATAGTTCACATAATTTGTTTGGAAGTGAACTGTCGCAGCGAAACACGTTAATTAAAGTGAAAATATTTTGGCACTTAAATTTTATCAGCAGTCCAAAGCATGGGATATTTGCGAAATCTTGTTTTAATCAGTATACGATCCCAAGGTTTCCCACGGAAGAAAGCGAAATTTCATTCAGGAAGATTTTGGTCACGTGCTAGGCAACAGGTAGTCGCGGAAAGTGTGAGAACATTACTAGTATTGACAGCCGGTAAAATATGAGCCTTGAAAATAAAAAGCCGACAAATTTAGGCCAGATCCGAAATTTTATTTTGAACCCTGATTCATATTATGCGTTTCAAATTTTTGTAGAAGTGAATGTCGATGTTTTTTTTATTCGCGTTCGTCGTTCTGTTGTTTTCTAAACTCTAAAATTCAAGAAATAAATTCTCGGGTATAATTTAATATATTGAATCTTTATTAGATTACCTACTAAAAGTAGGGATTATGCCAGACTTTTGTAATATCTTTTATATAATATCTCTTGGTTTCAGAACTGTTTTTACGTGTCTGTAAAAATCTGAAAAATAATTTTTCTCTTCAATTACCCGGCAGAAGAAACCTGAAATAGGATTTCCTTAATCGATTAAGTTTTTAAGAAATAACGATCTAAAAGGACATACAAATGCATTTATTTGCACGCACCGACCTTGGCCTTAAGCCAGAGACGTCATCCTATTGTGACGTCACATTCTATTGTTACGGACGGACTCGCATAGCGCCATGACAAAGTGGTACTCCGTAGGACGGAGTAACCACAAAAAGTGTAACACCAGTGTAAAAAGAGTAACACCAGTGTAAAACGTGTAACACCAGTGTAAAAAGTGTAACACCAGTGTAAAAAGTGTAACACCAGTGTAAAAAGTGTAACACCAGTGTAAAACGTGTAACACCAGTGTAAAAAGTGTAACACCAGTTAAAAAGTCTAACACCAGTGCAAAACGTGTGACACCAGTGCAAAAAGTGTACCATAAGTGCAAAAAGTGTAATACCAGTGTAAAAAGAGTAACACCAGTGTAAAACGTGTAACACCAGTGTAAATGGTGTAACACCAGTGTAAAAAGTGTAACACCAGTGTAAAAAGTGTAACACCAGTGTAAAAAGTGTAACACCAGTGTAAAAAGTGTAACACCAGTGTAAAACGTGTAACACCAGTGTAAGTAAAGGTAATCATATGGTTTCGAGTTCAATTTGGAATTAATTTGCACGAGTGAGTTTTTCAAAAAGCTGAAATTGCACGAGCCGCTTCGGCGAGTGCAATTTCAGCTTTTTGAAAAACTCACAAGTACAAATTAATTCCAAATTGAACGAGAAAAGCCGTATGATTACTTATTAATAATATAAACATGAAAAAATTCGCCTGGAAGAAGTACCGGAAGATCTCATTGCGGACAGGAAGTAAGCATTTGACGCGGATTTGACACTTTATTTACTGATTGGCTGATGAAGATCAACTGATACCGCTACGAACTCAAAGCGATTCGTTTAAAAATAAAGAATATCATAATCCAGAAAATCGATGTGTAATTTGCACTGGTGTTACACTTTTTGCACTGGTATTACACTTTTTGCACTGGTGTTACACTTGAACTGCACTGCTCTCAGCCAATCAGAATCGAGTAATTTTTTCATGTATATTATTAAAAGTGTAACACCAGTTAAAAAGTCTAACACCAGTGCAAAACGTGTGACACCAGTGCAAAAAGTGTACCATAAGTGCAAAAAGTGTAATACCAGTGCAAAGAGTGTAACACCAGTGCAAAAAGTGCAACGCCAGTGCAAAAGGTGTACCACCAGCGCAAAACGTGTAACACCAATGCCAATTACAAATCACAATTTTTCCCATGAATAATTATTACCAATCATTCGGCTTTATCGTTATATTTGTATTCGCGAGTTTTTCAAAACGCTCACTTGCGCAAATAAATCACAGATTGAACTCAAATCCGTTTCATTACCATTACAAACATTGAAACCATTTCACCGTTAAGAACAGGCCAGTCGCGGATTCATATGTGCCCGTGTAATTGGTGTGACGAGGTGTCGTTGCTAAACACTTTGGGAAGGTTTAAATCACAAACAAACATTTATCAAAGGGCAAGAAAATACAAGACAACAACGTTGCCTGAAGAAGACAAGCAGTAAGCAGTCGAAACGTCGTAATCATCATCCAGTGACTCCGTCGTGAGACAAAAGAACAAATCTATATTATCATCAAGCTACCGCGATGAATAACAATCTAGTTTATAACAATTACAATATTATTGCCCCAACACGCTGAAAACAAATTGAAGGTAATACCAATACCTTTGCCACACTTCTCGCCTAATGGCAGCTGGAATACCTTCCCTTAAAAGAGCTTTCATTTCTTTCTGGAGACAAAAATAAAAATATCTAATTAGAGACTTTCTCTTCAGTTATTTATGAATAGATCCTTGAGCTGTAGTTTTAAGTAAAACGTAAATTGAGACAATTTGTCTACTGAGGGGCAATCGCTACAATCGAATTTTTATTAATGTAAAGTTACCAACAAATAGTGCGAAATTTGGATAAAGTAAGACAATTGCAATGGAACCAAAATTGCGTCCTAAGTTCTTGTTCTTCTTAAAGTTAAAGACCCAGTTTAAAAACCGTTGTATTCAGCATTATAAATACGTTTCAGGCAGAAGGAGCATATTTCTTAGAAACACCTAAAGTATAATCGAGGAGTATTGTTAGAACAGAAAAAGTTACAAGGGAACCAACAAATATAGGTAGATATGTAAGCTTAAGATTGCACCTTTCCTTGAACATACCTCTTTGAAAAATATATTTTTTGCGTCTTGCTGTTTGGCTGTAACGTACTGAGACCAAAGACGAGTGTGACCTTTCTTATTCTAAAACATAAACCCAAAAAATATCAGGTAAAAATGACCACAACGAAAAACAGTCAAGAATTTTACACAAACAAAACTTTACAAGTACGAGTTAGAAATCTCGCATTCAAATCATAGCGCCTTTCACCAAAACAAATAACCCAATCAGAACTCGTGCATACAATTTCCAACAGGCGCCAAGCACGCACGCTTCAAAGTATTCTGGGACAAAAATCACGCGACCTTCCTTTTTGTTAAAACCGCCTGGTCACGCGTCACGACAGGCTGAAAGGTGACAAAGCTTGGTTTTCGCTCGGTAAATAATACCATGCTCACCTGGTAGAAACTTGAATAGTACTGCTTCAGCTCCCGGCATACGTAGTGGAAGACTTCGCTTTCACTCTCTCTAGTTCCACGTATGAAACCATGGCTGTCCTTGAAACTGCATGAGGCTGAACTATGAGAGAATATATATATGAACAAAATTAGGAATTGGTTCGAATTTTGATCGTGCGCGTTATAGTGCTCCTGTAGTCCGATTCAGTTACGATCGAAAATGTTTTTACCACAATTGCTACAAATCTCGCAATCTGATTGGCTAATTTGCCGTTGTCGATGAGAGTCTGAACAACGCTGCTCGAGTCAATGTGTCACGCAAAGCAATAGCAAATCAGAAACGCTCATTTTGAGGAATAAACCAATCAGATTGCGAGAAAGATATAGACAACGTTTGCTCTTTCTTTGTCTCACGTCTTGGTCACGCTCTGAAAAGAAAAACATTTTCTTTGACGTTTTTTAACGTTGCTACTGTTGTAAAAAAAAAACAAATCGAATGTGTTTTAGCGTTGTCTGTACTCTCATCGACAACGAGTACGCGTCATCACAGGGTCAGTGGTCGCGTCATTTGTTGCTGCGCCTCGTGAGTCCACAACATTTTGACCACTGTGATGACGCGTACTCGTTGTCGATAAGAGTACAGACAACGCTAAAACACATTCGATTTCTTAATTGTATATAAACGAAAACGACACAACGAGACACACCTAAGAAAGTAAAAACATACTCATTACAAAGTCTATTAAAAAAAACCAGCAGGGGAAGCGTACTGTAGTAACAGTAAAATCTCCAAGCTAACACAGTAAGAAACGTATGGTGATCCTTTAGGAAAATTGATGGCTTGACACCTAGCCAAATATTTAAAGAGGCGGTCTGGTAAAAAGCTTTTGTGCTAATGACACCGGGAAAACGGATGCGTGGTGGCATTATGACTACAACAGGCTTTAAGTTTGAGAATTCCCGAACCTTCCCTGTTGTAACATTTTAAAAATGTTTCTCAAACTCATTTATAACCCTTTGGGCAACAACATCAAGGTATAAGTTCTCGTTAGTGATCTCACTACATTCTATACAGTGCCAGTAAGGAGATGAGAATATCAACACAGTTCATCATCGATAATTATTCCCATATATTCATGTAATGTATTCATTATAATAAGTTGCTATCGCTTGGAGAAAAACAGATTCTGATCACTGCTGGGACTTGAAGGGTTAATGCTTGAAAGAGGACAAGAAATTCAAGCACTGCGTTGTATCTAGATATCAGATAGCATGAGACGCGTTTAATCAGCTTAAATTCTCCTCTGAATCATCACAAAGCTGTATTAAACACTTGATACAAATAAATAGCATCTCGACTCTCGCTGAAAAAGAACCGCTACCGCATCGTATTCAATTCACTTCTCGATTTTTTCTACGTAATAAAACTATCTGTTGTTTGGTATTTCACATGAGTATATAAAATCAAAACGCCTCTCAGGGACGAGTCTCCAACCCAATAATTGTTCTTCAGCTTTCAAACCTCCAGCCATATAATAGCTATGACGTGTGAAACGCTGAAATAGTTGCGTAAATTAACCAATACATCTAAAAGCACAGGTGGCAAGCACAGAAAGACGTTCCTTCTCAATACATTGAATGCCGCTAGGCGCAAAGGCTTATTTTAAGTTGTAAGTGGAAAGCAACCAAAGCTGAAAATCTGCTACTCAACTTTACAATCAACCCACACCTTACAATCTGAAGAACAGGAAAAGAAAACTAAGTAAGGTAATTACATCCTGAAGTCAGAGAAATTCGAATTCATAATCTGTCTTGCATTAGAATGTATCGAAAAGAAAGTTGACAGCTGATCGGCCTAAATTGTAAAACATACGCACACGCAAAAATATATGCACGGTGCGCTTATAATTACTTTACCACAAAAACGAAAGCTCATTTGCTTTGAATAACAATCATACAAAAATATGCCAGAGAATGAATTTGTCGCAAAACAAGGATAATTTGCTTTCAATGCTCAAAAAAATATGCCAACGCCCGTAAGTACATTCTAGAATTTAACGTGACGAAGCAAAACGGAAAGATCCAAAATGTGCCATTTAGGGAAGCTGTTTCCGAGTCCCAGCTATAAGGTAGATAATTCAGTATTTCCCTGCTGACACAAAACATTTGTCACTTCAAATCAGCTAATTTCCAACCATATTCTCAGCATGTGATCTGAACAAATTCCGCAAAACCATTTGTCTTTTGCCTAATTGATAGGCAAAGCACAGGTTATATATTTTACTAAAATGAAAGTCGCATCCCAACACAATAGAGCACAACAGATTGGGTAAATCAAACGAATTGATAAAGTTATACCAACGTAAGGTAAAATGGAGGTGCTGACGTTTCGAGCGTTAGCCCTTCGTCTTTCGCTCCGACGAAGTGTTAACGCTCGAAACGTCAGCACCTCCGCTTTACCTGACGGTGGTATAACTTACTTTATCAATTCGTTTGATTTATTCAATTTCTTGTGTTTCAATTCCCCACCGACGCAGCACCAGTTTCTTTAGAAACTATCCCCACAATAGAGCACACCAGAGGGACTGACCAAAAGCGGACTCGAGCAAAACATAACATGAAAATCATTTTGGTTCGTTTCTCAGCGGTAAAGAGTTAATTTGTTGTGTATTAATTTGCTTCCTTTCCTTCTCTGGCGCACGTATATTGAAAGGCAAATTTTTTTTTTTTTTTGGGGGGGGGAGGGGGTGGGGGGGGGTTAAAATACATATTATGCAAGCTCCTTCTTTTGATTAACATGTCTCTGAGGTAGCGTATGTCACAAAACGTTTGATGGATGGAAAGTATTTTGTTACCAAACAACACTGAAAATATTACTGCGGCTTTGAACAATTAGCCTGCTTCAAAAAAAGCGTGCCAAGATCAGTCTAAACAAGTCGTTTGCACTGTGGTTGTCTAACAAAAACTGTTAACTCTCTACCCCTTTCAAAGCGCCATTTAAAAATATGCCATGCCAAACGGTTTGACCAATTCCACTTTTTTATGAACGTTCTTTTTCTCATAAAGTAATAAGCTTTTACACCACAATGACGCACGCAGTACATCATACCTTTCACGCGTTCAAGATAATTAGTATTTACGCAGAGAAAATTCGTAAACAGTCAAGCTCACGCAGGACTGAACTATTTTCAAGAATTCTTAATTAATTCACTACGAATTGCAACGAGCATGAAAACATTAGCTAGTATGACCAAAGTCAAGTCGTGAACAGTTTCAGTTTGTAGCGCGTGAGAATTCCACTTTTCAGGACTGCTCGTAAAAACATTCTAATAAGAAATGTCTTAGATAGCTGCTTTTCTTAGGCATTTTCAACGAAGATCAATTAGTGACCACGTTTCTAAACGTTTTATAGTAGGCAGTAAACTAAACTCAACGTATGTCAACTTCATTACTCCACAAGCACGTACAGCTAAAGAAAGAATGAGAATCCGGAGAAAAGTCTTTCTTCGGTCATAATCACGCATTCGCTCTCCTGTGTGGAAGCATGAACGCTTTCTGTTGGCCTGTTTTAGCCAAATCAGCTCCATGACCCATCACTATGCCCTTTTACAGAGGTACTCAAACAACTTCGGATGACGCGATAATAACAAACTTACCAGAAACCAAATACATCAAAACGAAAAATGGCTGCATAGGAAAATATCTCAAGTTAGCAAACCCCGGAGGGAAGGGGTGGGGGGAACTCCCATAAAAAAGACATGTGCGCTCGTCGTAGCTTTTGTGGACCAAAATTTGTGAATTGGTACATCTTGGGGTGCAAAATCCAAAATTATCACTGACGGCATTATCATGGTACCTTTTGGAGTAAAAATATGTCAGGAACTATTTGCCAGTCAACTGAAATAAAGATTTACAGCAATGCTTTCAAAAACTTTTAAGAGTGGAAGATAAGTTATTAAGATGTCCATTCCGTCACTTTTTGTGTCATTTTTCAATTGGTACTTCTAATACGTAAGAATTTTGTCGAGCTACGCCCATGAAACAAGATTTTGGTACCATTAGGATTTTTTTTTCGAAAATTTCCGACGAGTACCCGCCATTTGTTAATGAGAGTCACCCCCCCTTCCTCCCCCGGATTAACCCAAGTACTCAATATTTCCTTGTTATATATTTGTTGAAACAGAAAATCAACATAAGACGTGACAGAAAGCTCATCAATGAATATTGCGCTCCATTACCCAACACGCAAACACAATTTAAAGACTTGTTAAACACCGAGAGGAACAACAAATCTTGGTTAGTGAAACTTTGAAAAGCCTGCCCATGAAAATTAAATTCAAAAGCACATATTCGTTAGCATTGTAATTCTATCTTTACTTGATCAATGCTTTATTGTTGTACCGACAAGTATTTGCACAACAAAAAAAAATATTAATAAACATGGTGCTATTTTCCGGTGTCAATTCGCAGACAAACACCAACGTAAAACCAATATCCGATTTTAAATTTTTATTACCAAGGATATTCCTTTCTTCTCAGGTGCTGTGTAAGTAACTGTCCTAGAAAATGTGCGTAGCGCCTTAGGTCTTTCACCACTTATTTGTGTTTTTAAAAAAAAAAACGATTAAGACAGATAAGATAGCGCTCAACATTGAGTGTTAATTACAAATGCAATACTTGTGAATTATATCTTAACACCTTTGTTAGTAGTCACTTCTACTAACTACGCTTAACACAGTACAACAGAAAGCTAGATAACGACTATTTGAAGTTTAAGAATTCAACGTTGAGACAATCGCGATTTTGCGACTTAAGTCGAGAAGTGACTAAGTTATAATTTACAATTTACAATTACGACTCCTAAAACGATAGTTCGCTGCATTTTCTGAGAGAACATTGGCGTTGTAAGCTTCAACGTTGTAGGTTGTAAAATTTCCCACCAGTAGGCCGAGATATAGTAAACTATTGAAATTTCAATGAGCTGTCGTAGGAGAGCATAGCGAACCTAATTATAAGACTGTTCCAGAAACGTGGTCACTAATTCATCTCCGTCGAAAATGCCTAGGAAAAGCAGCTATCTAAGACATTTTTCATAAGAATTTTTTACGAGCACTCCTGAAGACTGGAATTCTCACGCGCTACAAACTGAAACTGTTCACGACTTGCCTTGGGACTAGCTAGTATTTCCATGCTCGTTGTAATTCGCAGTGAATTGAAATTATTGAAAATAGTTCAGTCCTGCGTGAGCTTGAATGTTTACGAATTTTCTCAACGTATATTCTAATTATCTTGAACGCGTAAAAAATACCATTTTTTCTTCATACGTCACTATAGTGTAAAAGTTAGTTTCGATATGAGAAAAAGAAGACACGTAAAATGAAAATGTGGAATTGGTCAAACCTTTTGGCTAGGTATATTTCTAAACAGCGCTTTGAAAGCAGAGTTTAGGATTGCAACTGCTAAATCGATAGGAGTGGCATTTTCTATGAGAATACTGGCGTTTCTAGCTTCAATCAAATAACAACAAAGTTAGGCAACGTTGCAGGATTCAAGATGTTGCACCAGGAGGCAAAATTATAGTAAAACTATTGCAATTTCGATGACCTGTCGTAGGAGAACATAGCAGGAAAGCACGGTTTGAAAATATGCGAACCTAAACAACAATTTGAAACGCTCGGTTCTATTTCTTGCAACTAAAACGTTTTATCTCGCCAGCATGGCTAGGTTCTCCGACGATGTCCTTCAAATTTCAGATAAAACCAGTCGTTCAAAATATGGTCATTGAGTCTTTCCAACCGTTTGTTCGCGGTTCCGTATTTCGAAAGAAAACTTCTTGTCAAAAGAAAAGTAATTTTCTGAGCATGATTAACTTGTACCCGCTGACATACTCAAAAATCCCCTCTGTGAATATGCATTCTTTTTAAACATTAATTTACCTTAATAAGCACACCACTAATTGAATTTTTTTAATTTTTGTAGAGCTACAGTGGACGTAATCGTTTCAGGAAAACAGTTCAACTAAGACACAGAAGAAATGAGGGTATCTAGGGAGCACAGCAATACCACTCCTATATTTCTGCTCCTTTTGAGTACCTGGATCTTTACAAACGAAGCCAGAGATATAACAGATCCAGGTGAAACGACAAAAAAATCAACAGATATTCGAACCGGAAAATTTGTCGGCGATATCAACACCAGAAGCATGGAGAACACAAGAGGACAACGGCTTGGATCTTTAAACAGAATACAAGAAGGAGGTAATATGTTTTCACAGAACAAGAAGCTTGAAAGTCATTTTGGATATGCAGGTGAAAAGATGAGGGATGCGAGACATGATCCCGTGAAAACTTCACGAGAGGTGCCAGAGTTAAACGGAGCCAACACCATAGCGGAGAACTCCAGCAGCAAAACCGATTGCGACCACACAGAAAGTTTAGGAAATAAACGCGAGGATGTAGCGCTGAACAAAAGGGATACAACTGAGAGCGATCCCGAACAATTGCTAAAACGGCAGAAACGAGAAGCCCATCCAGAGACTAAGGGATCATATCCCGAGGGAACACTCGAGGCAACACACGAGGGATTGCACGAGGTAAAGCAAGCAAACAAGGAACCTGACCCGCAGCCTGAAATGTCATGGCCAGAGCCAGAACCTAATTGGCCAGAAGCACTGGAGAAATGGAAGGTGGCTTGGCCTTTACACACGTACGGGTTCGCGGCCATTTTCACCATTCTCACGTTGATTCCAATTGCCGAGGTGCGCAAAATGTACGTCGGCAAAACAAGGAAAACCGCTCTCAAAATTAGCCTACTCATCATGATTTTCGTGTTTTGTGTGACACGTGCTATCACGTTGTTTGTCGATCCGTATGGTTCAGAAAAGCGTCTCGACCTGATAACCAATCAGCTTCTGATTTCCATGGGACATCCCTGCATCATTTCCGCGCTGAGCCTCCTCCTACTGGTTTTGATTGACACGACAAAAATGAATGTGGCCCCACCCAGATTTCAGAGAGTCCAGTTCATAGTTCCTGTTGTCATCTTGCACATCGCTTTAGTGCTGGTCACGGACTTTGTCGTAGCGTACTTCTTGGAGGCCAAAGCCCTGGTGCTTATGTGTCAAATCTATTTCCTAGTGCTGGGCTTTCTTTTGGCCTTTGGTTACAGCCGAGTCGGTTGGAAAATTCGCATGAACGCCAAAGCTAACATCAACAGCAAAAACGCCAGTGACATTGGTATGAGACGTCTGCAGTACCTTATCACAGCGTGCGCCATCACAAGCGCTCTCATAAGCACGCTTACGATCTACGCGGCCGCGGGGGTTTTTGGGATATATTCAGACGTCAGATTTGTGGAGGCGTGGCCGTGGTGGGTGTTCCAGACCTCTAATCGGTTTTTGGAGATTGTTATAAGCTCTGTTATATTACTAATGCACACAAGGACTTCATCCAGGCGCAAAATACTGCCGGTTGAAGGATGGGTAAGCACATTTAAATCCAAGAGGACAACAACGCTTAACAACAAGGCTTCAATAATTACTGAATCCGCTGCATATCAGCAAACATCGTAATGAAGATTGATCAAGATATTTCACGATCAACTCTATTCCCATGCATACATAAGACATAAGACATATGACGTACTTATAATTACGGTATTCAATGAAATCGAGGTGAATTGTGGGACTATTCACCGAGATTGACGAGAATGGAGGAGGCAGCGTGGCGGACTTGTAATCTGGTCACGGTCCCGGGTTCAATTCCCGTCCTGACCACTACCTGGATATGTAACACCGTGAGTCCCGGGTTCAATTCCCGTCCTGACCACTACCTGGATATGTAACACCGTGGGTCCCGGGTTCAATTCCCGTCCTGACCACTACCTGGATATGTAACACCGTGAGTCCCGGGTTCAATTCCCGTCCTGACCACTACCTGGATATGTAACACCGTGGGTCCCGGGTTCAATTCCCGTCCTGACCACTACCTGGATATGTAACACCGTGAGTCCCGGGTTCAATTCCCGTCCTGACCACTACCTGGATATGTAACACCGTGGGTCCCGGGTTCAATTCCCGTCCTGACCACTACCTGGATATGTAACACCGTGAGTCCCGGGTTCAATTCCCGTCCTGATAACTACCTGGATATGTAAAATCCCGGCTTCCAGATCATCGACCACGCTTGTAAATTGCCAACTGGTCCGCCTCCCCCAGTTGGGATTCTTAGCAAAGTTCATGTTCCTAGTTAGAATGCACGGCCCCATAAGCTTTCTAGCTTTAATCATCACCGTGGATAAATAAAGATTCTTTCTTAATATTGTTTTAGTATAAACCAACGAAGCAAGTTCAGTCGCATCTCTCCAAAAATGCCGTAAAGTGAGAGATTATGCTGGCTATTTCTTTCTTTGACCAAACCTAAATTGCAAAAGGATTTCCAAGAACCACCGGCACTACTCATCTCGTAGGAGTTAAAGATTGTTGAATATCCTGAGGTACTGTAGTGTGCTAATCAGATTACTCAAAATGCCAAGGTTGCTAAGTTGGTATATACTAAATAGCAATTATTCCACTCAATCTCGTCGTATATGAGCCAATAGCCAACGAGGCGCGTAGCGCCGAGTTGGCTATAGCTCATATACGACGAGATTGAGTGGAATAATTGTTTTATTATATCTCCAAACCCTCGCTTATGAGACACTGGATTTAGTTAGTACGACAAGAATTGACTTTGTTATTGTTTTTGAACAGAACCATGTTGTTGTCGAGCCGACATATTGTAGAGCCGATGTGTAAAAAAGTTTCAAACACGAGTCTGGCTCGTTTTTAAACATCTCTTTAATGTACTTGTCAATTTTTTTTCGAGTTAGCAAATTAGTTTGAGAATTTTAAAGTGGAAAAAGTAGGCAGAAATAAAATAAAAACTCAGTTTACGGGCTTCACAGATCTTTCAAAATGGCGGCTGTTTGTAAGGGTTTCACTTTCGTTCGTAGTAAACAATTTCGCAATATAATTTGCTCACTTACCGTCGAATAATTTCATTCCATATTTATTTGCTTCGGTAGTATCTTTTTGGTGTATGATTTTTAAGCAAGACTTGAATTTCTCCCTGTATAATTCAAGAAATCATCCCTCCATGATGGCCGTTTTCCGTGCCAATGGTATATGAGCTGATATACTATGAGTAGGGCACCAATCAGAGCGCGCGTTTGCTCATATACAAGGGTTGCAGATATAATAATGATGAATATCCCGAGATAGTGAGTGTGTACACTAAATGCCACATCAGAGCAATAGGAACGCTGCGACAATTTAAAGTACAATGCAGCGGGTTTCACTTTTGGGTATGGAATTTCAAAATAAGTCGCCAACTTGAAGAACAACATACCACAGAAAAATCAGTTTTGCGCAGTTTTTTGGTGGAATTAAAAACAAATCTCTGACGTACTACTACGGTGGCTTTAAGTATATCCGACTTGAAATACTGTTTCATATCATACCAAACACCAAAAAGACAAACAGAGTATTTTAAAGAAATTCGAGGTGTTTGATACGGCAGTTTTCAATTTCCTGTAGAAAGCAACTTTGCCCTTCGGTTTGGCATTGCTGCAATACATGATTGGCTAAAAAATCTACGACCACTTCTCGACCAATCAGAAGTAAAACGAAACCCAATCGCTGACGGCTCGTATTTGCTTTGATTTCGATTGATCAACTGGAATGAGTGCAAATTTTGTGCTTGGCTAAAGCAATTACTCTCGTTTTGATTTCACAGCGTTTATTTGAAAACTGCTCCATGTAATGGAACAGGCTCATAGTGTTTAATAAGGCCTCTAAAACAGCACGCTATTGGGTAAATGACGAATGCAAGAACGCGGCTTTTTTCATCAGGGATTTTCATTCGACACGGCGGATGAGTTCCTTTGGGTCAACAATTTATACGAGGTTTACAACGAGATGAACAAAACTGTTGTCTAAATTGAATTTGTGCTACTTCAACTTAACCTTTCAATCTCGTTTATATCACACAAGAATAAGTGGCCAGTCTGCTCACTTAAGATAAATTGTTATGCACATTAATTATAAATTGGCCGTTTCGATCTCTTCCAATTTTAGTTACGCAGCGGCTTCAGTTGTAATGTTGCTTAATTTTGTTAAATGGCAAACGGCCTGATCAAAGTGGTTTTACGGTTCAATAAAAAGTACTTATTTAGCAAAAGTAAATACACTTTCGCGTTTGGAGAAAAATCGAGGGCTCAGTACGTAGCTGAGAAATGTAAAATTAACAACTTTTAACCATTTCACTCCCAGAAGTGATCAAAATGAAACTTCTCTTTTCCATAACGTTACAATGTAAGGAAAACTGACTATGAGAATTGAACTAAACAATCAACTCGAAGATAATAAATTGACGGAATACCAAATTCTCAAACTTCACTTGTAATAAAATGTATGGTACTCACTTAGGAGAATTGCTACTCAGATCTCGGGAGTGTAAAAGTTAAGTAGCTCGAAAGCGAGTCACATGACATTCTGAGGGTGCACCAACCTGTCGAAATCCGGGAGACTGGGATTATGTAGCCTGGCTTCCCTTAAAAGTTCATAAATTCGGTCCTTGTACTAAAAACAAGAAAGCAAATGGCGGTCAAACCCAATCTGATGCAAGGCTTTTAACACCAGTCAAAGCAAAATGAAGTCGATATGTCTATTTTTGACTTTCATAAATAAAATAACAACAAAATAGCGTAACAATTATGAGCTGCCCAGCAAATGTCCTGAGAGAAATGAGTACTACGAAAAATATGCAAAACCTGTGTAAATGATAAGCATACCCTGATATCCTCCACTAGTTGCCAGTCAGCCAAATCGTCATCTAGCGGAGAATAAAAACTACAATAATCTTACACAAATATTTCACAATCACACCACTGAGTACACAAATTCTGAACCCTTCCACGTTCAGAGACAAACCTTGACACATCAAAAGATTAACATAAGCCTACCAAACTAGACCTTCAATGCAAGTATCTGGGTAACTGTGCACCTACCCTCCCCTAACCCAACATTAACGGGGAGGGGAGGGGTAAGTGCACAGTTGCCCAGATACTTGCATTGATCCAAAATTTTTCCTTGTCATCGGTTTTATAGTCTCCTCCGCAACAGTTATCAGGCTCGTCACGCAACGCTTCTCCCCCATGTCACGCAACGCTTCTCCCCTAAGTTAGTGGAGAAGCGTTGCGTGGTGACTCTAATAACGGCTGAGGAGGAGACTATCGGTTTTATAGATCGTTTCAAACTTCCCGCTCGTATACCCATTGCAGATAACTTAGTTTTAACGGATGGCCTTGTTAGGAGAGGTTTGGGATGTACGTAGCGCATGCGTACCTTTGAGAGGGATCTTGATGCTTCCTTGAATCAAACTGATCACTTCACATTTCAGTTTACAAACTTCAATTTCCAGCTCTTTCGTTCTGATTGCGAAAAAAAAGAGTGAATTTACTACAGTAGGAATGTTGTGTAATTCAAAAGCACCAAAACCAAGCGTCTCATTGATGAATAATTTTCAAACAGTTCTTGTCCATTTAACACTTTCACTCCCAATATCAGTGGAGAAATTCTCCTTTAACTAGTGTCCTGTAAATCCCTGTATTTTCACTGACGGAGAATTTGGTGTTTGATCGATATAATATATTTGAGTTGATAATCACACTATTCTTATAACCCTGTATTTCTACTGGGACAGTTAAGTGTTTGATCGATAGAATACCCTCAACTGGACAATCATAGGTATTCTTATAATCTACGTTGTCTATAATGTACTGGTATTGTAGGGGGAAGTGAGAGATTGGTCAACCCTGGGAGTGAAACGAGGAGAAGAGTACCTCGTTGCGACCTTAATCATATTTCAGTGAAACCAAATTTGAACAAAAAAGATTCAGACACGATAGTTCCACGTGGAAAGCCTGCGTGCAACGCGTTCATTTTGGAGAGTAACTTGAGAAAGATGCGCAGAGCAAGGGGGTGGGGCTAGGAGGAAGGATCTTTCTTAGTTCAAAACAACCTTCAATGTAGGTTTGAAATGAAAAAGCAGGACGAACTCACATTTTCTGCTGCTGAAGAGACAACATTTCTCCGTTCGTTATGTCATCTGTTTGAGCCTCAGTGGATACTGTCATGTTGGTCATTTTTTCGTCCTCTTCTGTGTCTTTGTTATCTTCAAGTAACTTTTCTTCTTCGCTCGTGTCTTGGCATTCTTCGCCGGGCTTGTCATCCAAGGAACACCGAACACTTTCGGGCTGCAAGAAGATGAAGGTAGTGAAAGATAAGAACGCTTTTTTCTGAGATTTAAAAGCAGCGTTTGTCAACACAAAGAGCCTTTTTTTTCCTCTTAACCTGGGCAAGCTCGCATGCAAGCATATCCTATTTCCTTTGTTCGTGAACGGAAAAGCCTTTGATGGTAGTAACAGGTGAGCGGAAGGCATAATTCATGCGGAATTCTAAACCCAAATAGCAGGACGAACAAGATTAGTGACGCTGTTATAAAGTCTTAAATCTTCGCCGCAACAAAGAAAATGAGGCCGAATCAAGAATTGACAGAATCTCGGTGAGACAATTCCATTAGTTTGTTTCCTCTCTACTTAACACCTGACCATGTGACCGAATTGCTTCATTTAGGGACGGACCATTAGAAAAGTGATGGGGGGGGGGGGGGGGTGGCGAATTTTCAGCTTGCACGAATTTTTTTTTTCGCTCACTGCTTGTGCAGGAATTTTTTTTCAGGTGAACCCCTCTGCACGAATTTTTTTTACTACGTGTGAAAAAGTTACAATTGGACCTTCCTTCTGCATGAATTTTTTTTACCTTCTTCTGGCATTTTCCCTTGCATGAATTTTTTTTTGGTTTTTTCCCCACCCCCCCCCCCCCCCATCACTTTTCTAATGGTCCGTCCCTTACCTTCGCTTTAAGCCTGGGCAGTGAAAGCAAAGAAATAAAATACCCTTCAGTCCCAAGAACTGGCGGCAGAAAATATAGATAATACAAACTTTACTAGAATACCTCGGTCGGAGGACTCTTGCCCAGTTCACTCAACGGTGGCAATGTATCGGAAAGCTGCAATGTCTGCGAGTCCGAGGGGAGCTCCCAGGGAAATGACTTTGATCGGGGTCTATCCACTTTCACTTCCCGTTCCTTTGAAGACTGGTTGCTGGCTCCCATATCAAGCAATTGTTTGTTTGGGCTGGAACGGCCGGTCCCTGCAAAAGAGACTTAACTAGATTCTACCCAATAATGGAATAATGGAGAAGAGTGAATACTCATGGAGCCAAAGCTCCATAGTACAGAGCGTTATCCGCCGCTCATGTGGTTCTTGACACAGAGGGAAGTGCTCAAACAATAGAGTAATTTTAAGACTCTAGCACATGGTGGGCTTAAAACAATAACACGTCTAACGTGAGATAAAATTCATACACCTTATATGTCTGAGCCAACAACAATATTGATCTCCACAAGTGTGCTACCCGTCTATCTTTCTCTACTCTTCCACCCTGAGTATTTTATCAAGTTTTTATTGACTTCTTCCCTCATATTGTTGTGATTAACGTGTGAGACTTGGTATCAAATCACTGGGTTACACCTTCATTCAACCCTGGAGTTGTTTTCCAACAATGTGGACTAAGCGTATTGTGGTTGCACTGCCTAAGACCTGATGAAAATGTTATAGTTATATGCCAGGAGCCCACCAATAGGAGCCTGTATCTCCCATACTAAGCCTTGGAGTCAACCCTTTCTCGAGTGGATTTATTTTTAGAACGGCTCTCAGGGGAAAAGACCCAATCAAAAGTGAGCTTTCACAAACTTAACAATCTCGTAAAACACCGGCTAGCCAGGTTGCAAAATACAGAAATGGCGGTTATCGAGTAACGTTTAGACAATATTTCCGACGATAGTTCTGATGTGGTCGATGTCTCATCGAGCGATTTCGTGGGAAAAAGTCGTTCTAAAAATAAATCCACTCGGGAAAGGGTTGACTCAAGGAATTAATATAGACACAGGCTCCTGTTGATGGGCTCCTGTATATGCTGACTTGGTTAGAGTTGCACTTCAAAAAAAAACTTGTCTTTTACCTCTGGGTTCTTCTGATAACGTCCGACCAATCTTCTTCTTCCTGCGAAAGCTGTGTCGCAGCTAAAATGGAAAAAAAAAATATACACAGCGGCTACTCGAACCCAGGCCACCCAGACAAATTCTCACACAATTACTCAATCACGATCGAGTATCTAAACAACAGAATCACTACAAATGTTTTGTATTTCGCTTAAAATGCCTATAATTTGCTCTATACCCGTGTACAAAAGATATCAAGATTGAAAAAGAATCATCTTAGTTGGTAGAAACTCACCACAAATCTGTTGTTCAGCGTCAAAAACAGACATTCAAAATTTGTATGTAAATTGTTTGTGTGGCTTTTGGTTTGAGCAGTCGCACTTCAGTCGCAACGAATCAGGAAAAGCCCTTTACTTGAGAAAACTGTATAAATGCCATAAAATTCTGAGTTAACGGGCTCTGTTTCTACCACAATAGGTTCTCAGCAGATAAAAAACCACACGCATTCAGCAGCACGACATATCTTGACATCAGTCCTAATTTTAGAAGGTGCGAATACGGTTATGCTAAATAATATTTCCCAAAGAAAGAAAAGATTTTGATAAAAGATGGAATGGAGTCCTAGGGTTTCCAGCAAACGGTCGGGACTCAAAATGGTCAAAAAAATTCATGAAAAGATTTATTCATTTTACGCCGAAAGAAAGATTGGAATTGACAAAAATTAGTCGACAACTGACGGAGGAATTACAAACAAGGCCACAATTCTAACTTCAAAATTGAAAGAGTCCGGAATCCATGCAAATATTGTCAGCTGGTTAGCGGTCCCTGGTTTTGAATTTGACAATTTGCTAAATTTATCGCTAAAATAGATTCGCATTTCGTGCGCAATAAGGGCCAAATCCGCCGACAGGAAACCTAATCACTATCCCCGCCTTATAATTTGCAACATTTTGTAACTCGTCTTATATTAATAGCTATCGCGAAATTACGGAAGCCTGTAAGGGACATTCGAGATGCGAGTTAGTAGGAGAAGAAAAAAAATTTTGGAGGTAAATGCGACATAAAAATGCGACATAAAAATGCGAGATGCGAGATAAAAAATGCGACATGCGAGATAAAAAATGCGACATGCGAGATAAAAATGCGACATGCGAGATAAAAAATGCGAGATGCGAGATAAAAAATGAGAGATAAAAATGCGACATGCGAGATAAAAAATGCGAGATAAAAATGCGAAATAGGGCCTTCGCTTTCAAACTGGCAGATGGAGAAGCGGCTGCTGATAATATTGGCTTATAAAGCTACGTGGCTGCTTATTTTCCTCTGTGTTTTGTGTCGGTTATGGTTATGGAAAATGGAGTTGCCTGTACTTATTGGTATTTTTGTTGCATGTCTTTCACACTTGATGAACTGTGTAAATGCTGTTCTTCCCAGCTACATACCAGCACTATCCCTAAATGCCCAGCAAGATCGTATCCTCTTGATTGTATTCGATGATATAGAAGTTCGATTACGTAGTGAGAAAGACATGCAACAAGAATACCAATAAGTACAGGCAACTTTATTTTCCATAACCATAACAGACACAAAACACAGAGGAAAATAAGCAGCCGCGTAGTAGCTCATAAGTCAATATTATCACCAGCCGCTTCTCAGTCTGCCATTTTGAAGGCGAAGAAAGCCCTATGAACAAGTCCTATCTCGCATCTCGCATTTTTATCTCGCATTTTTTATCTCGCATCTCGCATTTTTTATCTCGCATGTCGCATTTTTTATCTCGCATCTCGCATTTTTTATCTCGCATCTCGCATTTTTTATCTCGCATCTCGCATTTTTTATCTCGCATCTCGCATTTTTATCTCGCATCTCGCATTTTTATCTCGCATGTCGCATTTTGTATCCCGCATCTCGCATTTTTTATCTCGCATCTCGCATTTTTTTATCTCGCATCTCGCATTTTTATCTCGCATCTCGCATTTTTATCTCGCATCTCGCATTTTTTATCTCGCATCTCGCATTTTTTATCTCGCATCTCGCATTTTTATGTCGCATTTACCTCCAGAAATTTTTTTTCTTCTCCTACTAACTCGCATCTCGAATGTCCCTAACAGGCTTCCGTACGAAATGACTATTTTTTTACAAATTGCCGAATTTTACTGTGTTTTACATCCAACTGTCATTGGCAGCAGATTAACTGAATATTAATTCATTCATGCAAATTTCGACAAAATGAAAATTTTAGCTGATGCGGACACGGTCGATTACTTCCCAGCATTGAAAGAAATATTTCGCCGTCTCTAGGTGCGTACGCCTTTTAAGCAAGAACAACATTTTTTCAAACAGCCAAATTTTAATAAGGATTATGTCTAAGTGCGGACTAACCCGTAGTCATTGTTGAACTGTGCAGATAATTCACAGTGACAAAAAATTCCCGTTCATTATCACACTTCATAGTGCTGTGAAGAAAGCGAAACACGGCACAACAATTTCTACTCGTGTTTCATGCTAGGATAAAACCAATTTCTTTATGATTGACGTCTACCGACCGGCAGCCTTTTGAAGTTTTGGTTGGAATCAAATTTCCACCACGCGACACGATTTTTGCCTCTTGCACAACTACAGAGTGCGACCCTGTCGATGGAAGATTCGAACGCGTGTTCATCGCTGAGTAGCGGAGAAGCTCCGTCCGAGGACAACGAAAATTCTTCCAAGAAAGTCTACGATACTTGGAGCGATGAGGAGCAAAAGCTTTTGGTCCAGTTATGGAAAGAGAATTCGGAAAGTTTAGATAGATTTGCCACTCGAAAGGAAACCTGGCAGAAAATATGCGACGAGGTAAACAATTGCTTCGGTTGTCTTAAAACACCTCAGAAATGCATGAGGAAGATTAAATATGTTGTTGAGAGGTACAAGGATGCGAAAGAATGGAATAATCGACAATCGGGAAGCTATCGGCGCAAGTCGATGTTTTACGATGAAGTGGACTCAATTCTCGGTCGCAAGGACGCCATACCCGAGGCTGCAGTTCAATTGAGTCACGTTGTGCAAACGACTGGAGATACGAACAAACATTATTCGAGTTTAACGGCGCCAGCAGCAAGTGACACAGCCATGGCTACAATAGCAAGCGAAGAACCAGAGGTAGTGGAAGTAGTGACAGAGACGACGACCCAGCAACAGGCGAGGAACTTCAGAAAGAAGACAAGAAAAAGGGAACGCGCAGCTGACGAGCAGGATGTTGAAGAACACGACTTGTTGAAACGAGCGTTCAGTGATCTGCGTGAGCAACGAACTGAGATGAAAGAGTTTATGGTCGCCGTAAGCAAAATGCAACACCAGCAAATGGAAACCATGAATGCTTTACTAGGGGCAATGACACAATTTTTACAAAACAGCTCTAACAACTAAGAGTAATATTTTAGAGATGTTGCTTAAGTGATAAAGTGCTTTTAAAACCTGTTTAATTCCACACACGATCCATCTGGTAATTCTCCTTAGTAAGTATCATAGACTTAGTGATAAGCGAGTTTTGAGAAGTTGTTAAATCAATTCCATGAGCTTGATTTTCTAAATAAGGACAATTCTTATCAACCCTCTGCCATGTGTGATCCACCAGGGCAGGGCATCATGTCTAAAGGTTTTGAACATGATATTCCAGCTCACACGTATCCATTAAAAAGATATGGAAGATAATTTGGAATCCTTCTGCATTAAAAACAACAGAATGATACATCAATGAAACCCTTTGCTCCCCATGAACACATGATCTGGATGAAGTTCTTTTCCCGTATTCAGGATCATGTAATTCTAGACTCAGTTATTGTCCTTGCCCTGACAATTTTCTTTCCCCATGACAATTAAACATTAGACATTT